>APFE030611642.1:0-11686 GCA_000404065.3 Pinus taeda | reverse complement strand
ACTAACACAAATTTTCTAAGGAATGGTTTGAAAATGGAATTCATCAAACCTTCAAATGTTGAAGGTACATTGGTAAGGCCAAAAGGCATGACCAGAAATTCATAATGACCCTCATGAGTTCTAAATGTTGTTTTCGAAATGTCTTTAGGCTTCATTTGTATTTGATGATATCATTAACAAAGATCCAACTTGGTGAAGTAAATTGATCCATTCAATTTATCCAGTAATTCATCAATGACAGGAACGAGAAACTTATCTTTAATAGTGAGCTTGTTGAGCTCCGTATAATCTGGACACATGCGCCATGATCTATCCTTCTTGTGCACCAATACTACTAGAGCAAGAAAGAACTTTGACTCGGTTGAAGTAAACCAGCCTCTAGCATTTCTGCAACCATACGTTTAATTTCACTCTTTTGGGCATAGGGATATCTGTATGGCCTAATGTTTGGAGTAACACTTCCTGGAATCAGATGAATAGCATGATCATGATCACGAACAGGGGGGAGACCTTTGGGAGTCTCAAATACCTTAGAATGATTTTTCAAGACTTTTTGGAGATCTGGACAAATAGACGATTGCAATGTGGAAACATCTAGCGAACATAATTGTACAATTACACCTCTTTGTTCCTTTTTTAGAAGCTTTATCATACCATTAGAGCTTATTATCTTTCCCATTTTCCTTGCAATACCCCTGAATTCAACTTCCTTTCCTTCCATAGAAAATTTCATGAAAAGATATTGAAAAAATAAAACCTATTATACCCAAGGATTGTAGCCATTAGACTCTTAGTACAACATCAACACCTCCCATTGGAATGGAAAGCATTGGACTAGTCAATACACATCCTCCCATGGATAGCTTGACATTATGGCACTTTCTAGAGCAATTTGTTGTTCCTCAATTTGTAACCATCACTTGACACTCTAGTGTTGGATATAAGAAGGAACTCAAGTCTTTTTCTACCTTACAATGAATAAAATTGTGGGTACTTCCAAAATCAATCAACACTATTACCTTTTTCTTCTTGATTTGTCCTTCTATCTTGGTTGTTTGAGGAGTGGTAATTCTCACCAATGCATTACAAGATATGATAAAATTCATTTCGTCTTTATCTAGGCTTTGTTCCTGGAGTATATCCTCTTCTTTTGACTTTCTTGCTCCTTTTCTTCTTCCTCTTCACAATCTATGTAGAATAATTTCTTCTCAGCACACTTATGACCTTTAGTGTATTTGCTATCACAATTGTAACAAAGCCTTTTGCTCTTTTTTCTTCCAATTGTTGTGGTGTCAACCTTATAGGTTGTGGAAGACTAGGGGCAACAACACTTCCATCTTTATATTTGTGAGTGGTATGCTTCCTAGTTTCCATAATTTTTCTTTCTATTTTTCTTGCTAACCTGAATGCCTTCTCTAATGAATCAGGTTCCCAAAGGCGAACATCATGTTGGATATTATCCTTTAAAGTACCTATGAACACATCAATCCTATGATCTTCTGGAATATTTTTTACCCTTATGTTCAATTTTTGGAACTCCTTAATGTGCTCCATTATTGAACCCTTTTGTTTGAGACTTATCAATTGGCTGAAAGAAATGTTGCTTTTTGTGTCCTCATAATGTGTTTTCAATTCTTCAGTAAAAATTTCCCAAGTGATAATTTGTTTACAAGAGCAAAGCCATTGATACCATACAAACTGATTTGGTTCCAAATATAAAATTGCAATACGTACCTTTTGTGTGTTCTGCACATTATTGAGATCGAAAAATTTCTCCATCTGTAATATCCATGTTACGGGATCCTTGCAATCAAACTTCCTCATACCGATTTTTAGAATATGGTGGTCCTTTGATCCAACATTAGAGTCTATGAAATCATGATTAACATTTCTTTTTCTCGCATCATGAGTTTCCTTTACTACCTTTTCACCATTAGTAAGTATTTCTTGTAGAAAATTTGTCAAATCCGTCTTCAAATCTGCCATGTTTGTCTTCGAATCTACCATGTCTCTCTTCAAATCTGTGATCAAATCTATCTTCAAATCATCCATCTTAGCTTCCATGCCATTTATCTTAGATTCCACACCATTTATCTTAGCTTCTGTTAGCTTTTGTGCAAGTGACACTTGTTGCACTTGGTCTTGTAATTTTGATATATCATGTAGCATTTCTTCCTCTTCTTCATGAGTCATGCTAGAGCTTTCAGGTTGCTTACTAGGTGTTTTCATTTTCTTTCCTTGGGACATCAGTTACCGATAATAATTCTCTACTATGCCCTTTGAATTCCCTCAAAATAAATTTTCAAACCAAGCTTAAGCAAAAATTTAAAAAAATCTACATACCTTTTTTCACTTTGTATGAGCTCGATATTGTCTCTGATGTTTCTCTGTACTTTTAGATCATCTAGTTCTGAAATTACAACCTGTAGTAGCCCTATATGTCCTATTTCCAAGGCCACCAATCTGATCCAAATTGGATTCTCTAAGGAAGACTTATACGGAATCTCCCACAGTAACTTGATTATAGACTAGTTCAGTAGAGCGAACTTGTACGACGTGGCGCGAATCGCTGTTTCAACCTTTGACTTTGAAAAATATATAGAAGAAGCTATAGTCCGTCCTCTTTCTGTGTCTTCTTACAAAATTTCAATCTGATACTCAGAGAGAAAGTTATGATGATTTTCCCTAGGTCACCTGTTTGGAATGTAATTCAGTACTCTACAAAAAGACCAACTTCCTCAGATCATATATCCGCAAATATAGCACAAAAAGCTCTGAAATTCAGACCCGAGGTTCAATGCGATTTTATCTCAAATGGAATTTTTTTTAGCTTCTGAAACGTCATAGAAAAATGTTATAGCAGAAATTCCACGATGACCTATTTGGAGCAGTGAAACCCTAGAATCCAAAACTCTGATACCAAATGTTATGAAACTAGCTCAAGAAAAATATAGAAAAGATAGATCAATGCCTTAGAATTTAGCCTCTTTGAGGGGGAAAGCTCTGTTACATTACATAAATGAACAATTCTTAGATGATTCAAATGACAAAACCTCCTTTCTATATATAGGAGTCTAAGGAGTCACAATATAACCCAGCCAACCTAACAATAATAATATAAAGCCACAAAAATAACAATAGAGGGATTCTATGGGGCACAGTAATAGCAATATGGAGACAATAGCGGCACAAAAATATTAATAAGGGATAAAACTACAATAGTAATGGGATAATCACTAGTATTATAGGGACCCAACAATTCCCTTCATTTTGTGCAAAAAAGTAAACTATTTCTCTCCCCTCTCTATAGTTTGACCACACGCTAGTTAGGTTCCTTCACCATTATAAGGCAAGACTGTTTGGTCTTTTTCCATTTCAACTACAACTAGAGATTTTTGTTTATTGGTACCTTCAGTCTTCTAAACTTGTTTCCTAGATTAGTTAACAACTCTTGTTAAAATGACCAAAGACTTCAATATAATATTTACAAGTTTAGGGACTTTTGGATGATCTAACTCAATCACCTGAAGTGTACTTGTTATGAACCATCCCAACACCAATCATTGTTTTTTTCCATATCAGGAAATTATCGTGGTGTTGTCATGGTTCCATGTAAATGTCTTGAAAGAAGTGAAGTCACTGAATCAACAAAATATGGTAGCTTTCTATTAGTAAGCCTCACATGATTCAAAATTATTTTTTCAGAATTTTCATCTAGTGACAATTCCCTCACAATATCATGAACTTTTCATATTTATCCTTCCATGGATATACAACATAGAACAACGAACAACCAAGAATCTTGTCTAGACAATTTTTCTCTCCATTGATAGTCATTTCCTTTCAATGTATCAAGTTTGCATGGTAAAAGGTGTTGCAACACATGATACAAAATCGTACTATTCCCTATGAGGTATTTTTCTGGGCAGCAAGGCCCAGATCATAGGAGAGACTTTGAATCAAATTAGAGAACAACAACTACTACATGTATATACATAAGAAGAATATCACTCATAAAATTCAAGACAAATTTCATTTTTTCCAATTATGTAGAACTTTCAGAAACCCCATCAACTGTTGGTTTCATTATCTCATTAACCTTTGATTTCCCTTTATCCTTGGAAGTACCTTCATATCCCTCCATACATCCTATATCACCCGTACATGTTTCATGTTTACCTGAAAGTGGATGGTGAAGGTTGATCTACAGTAGATGGGATATCACTTGTGTAAAGCTACAAGGAACCTTCTTACGCACCATTGTATATTTAACTGAACCATCACGCAACCTCCCTAATTCCTCATGGACTTCAACATAATCAACATGTGGTATACGAGTATCAACCTGTTCAATTTATTCAGTTTTATTTCTATCCTTTTCCTTTTCCTTCTCTCGCCCTTGTCCTTGTCCCTTTATTTCTACTTTAAAATGATATTGAGACCCCCTCCAGTGGATTCTAACTAACAAACTGAGGTTGTAGGTCGTATGAAAATTTAACGATATCTGGAAATAACTAGAGCCATAGATGTCAAGAATTATGAACGAGTTATACAATTCTCATGATGATTTATAAAGCTCATTAAATCTCCACCTAAATGGAAATTTGAAGAGTTTCAGGATCCTCAGGTAGGTGATGTATGATTGCCACCACCACATCGTCAAAAACTAGGAATAAACAACCTCTAGGAAGGCTGAAAAGGTGAATCAAGATTATGGTTTCAAGAAACTAAATTTATATAAGATGCTATATTGTTATCCCAACACAACTAAAGTACAACCTACATTGTATTTAAAGGAACATGGTGTAATATGATATTACAAGGAATATCAAATTCCATCTGATGCTCGTCAATAGTAATGAAACATAATGTATTTCCTAAAATCCCTGCAAATGGATTCTTATCCTGTTTACAAGTATGTAAATTCATGATTTTATATTCTTTTGCAAAGACAATAGTAGACAAAGTCACATATTTAAAAGCATTGACAAGAGAATTTTCAACAATTCCTGTTGAATCTAGACCATCTAGTGAAATTAGAGGATTACATTACAACATGTCATCCAGTACAAGTAATAAAGTAGTCAACGACTTCAAAACTGAAATATTTCCAATTACAACATTTGTAATATTGAATTTCATCAAAATATTTAATGTAATGCTGACAATACCATTGTCTACAACAATTTTCCTTTCACTGCCATCCTTTGCCAGAACTAAAGACAAAATATGAGAATTGTACTTATGGGACCAATACCTATTTTAGGACTATCCAATTTAAATATCTTTAACTTTTGTATAAGATATGAAACTAATATGACATGGTATTGACCTCTATATTGTTTACACAAAGTTAAAATCAAATCAGTCAAGCGAAATGCTAGTAAATGTGTACCATGTAATGGTCTCATAGGTGTAGCTAGTATATACTAACTTGGGGGAGCTTCAGGAACTAAAAATTCATTTTGTGCATCTGTCTCATTGGTATTATCCTTGGGGGACTCCAGATAACTATTCAATGATAAAGAAACAACTTTTGAAACATCACAATTTTCTTGCCCATGCTCATTAGGATGACAGAACAACCACTTCATGGCCATTTTGACATTGTTTGACTATACATGCCTTAAGACTTCCTGTGCTCTTTCCCTTGAGAAGCCCATTTCCACAACCAAAGATATTGCATAATCATGAGGAGGAGGAGCCATAAAACATTGATTTTCACTTATATGACATCCATTCCTTCTTTTCACATCATGTACACTAGAATATATATGATTGAAGATAGTTATCACATATGTAGTTATATTTGTGTTAGAATAAGGGAATAATAGTGATTCCATAAATGGAGAACACCATCGATCAACTGAGCTTGTAATATGGACAAAGGCTCGGGGTCCCTTGGAGCAAAGCAAGACCCACCAAAAATAATTTGAGCTAATAGTTGCGATACAAAGGATGATGATAGGTGGGCAATAGAAGCATAGAATAATTGTAAAAGCATTCCAAAAATATGAAATTACTTTGTAAGGTCTCTAGAAATAATGAGCTATGCTCTGACTTTTCATACTCATGCTATTGCACATAATCAATTTCCATAATCAATAGTGAGACTTGTAGAAGTGTCCCCAATAGCTCACTTGTTGCCTTAAATGAAATGAGAAGCTCCTTAATAGTACCATATGCATGAAAATTATTATCCATCATTGCATTACATACATGCCTTCTTCTATCATAAATAATTGGGGCCACTTCATCCACAACCTTTCCTAGGTACTGGAACATTGCAGAGAGTGATTACTCCAGTCATGTTATATGAGAGTGCCCACTAAAGCTAACATTGCCATGATAAACTTTGGCAAGGGAAGCTACCAATATTTTTGTTGTTATGCTGGAAATTCTAGTGTTAGCTCATTGATGGTTGGGAGAAATTAATCCTTTCATAAGAGTGGTAAAAAATTGATTCCAAAGAACATTCAAATATGTTTAATATTTAATAGAAAATTTCGGGAAAATATTGTTTAATCTCATAAATTTGGATTGTTCTTCCTGAACTTTAAGGACTTCCTATATCAATTTATGAAATGTCTACACCTCACTAAATATGAACAAGATTCCTCCTTATTCTCCTATACTTTGCGTAGTCCCTTGGACTGCAATGTTGTAACAGTTCTCGTAGATGTATATTCAAAAGTTGTTTAGGTCCAACACCAGAGTTACATGTCATTCCATTCCTTATAGACACAATATTTACATTTCAAGCCAAAATTGTGTTTGTTTAATTATTTCTCTCACTGCTTCCAATATTTGATGTTATATATGGGACTCTAGTATCTCCCCCTCTAACATCTTTCTCAGGATCCACCTTTGCATCACTAATGAGGGAAAGATGTCAAAGTACTTCTTTGTAAATCTCCCCAATATTATCTATAATCTTCAAATTTTCATATCCCAAATAAGAAATCATTTTTGTAGAATTTTTTGAAAGGAAATTTGATAAAGATAGAATACTTTCAAGGACTTACATACATCTTAATATATTTAGTCAATTTAATCCTTCAACATCTGACAACTTAGTTCTAGCAACATCTGCCAAGAAGGAAATTTCCATCCCGAGCTTATCTTTAAGATAAGAATGAACAATGATTTTAAGAGTATAAGAGTGTTGAGGAGAGAATTTGTTCAAATAAACATAGATATTTTGACCAATTTAATATGACAAAGGTAGAAGAGGCAGACTACAAAAATAAAAAATAGCCTCAATTCCCACTTTCTTGATGAACAGCTTGCAAGTATCTGAATTTTGAAGAACATTTTCTATGTCACACACAACATCGCTAATAGATTTTAGAAGAAATTCCTTGATATTTAAAGATGAATTTTCAAGAGACACCTCAAATCCTTGTGCAAAAATCTCTTGTGTTGATGAACCTCCCTTTCCAACTAAAGTAGTTGCTCTCTCTTCCAAATCACTCTCCATAGGAACAAGAGAAAAAGCACCATTATACTCTACAAATATTGTGGATGCTTCAGTAATACATCCCATATATGAAATTATGTTTAAAATTTTAATCAACATGTCCACACCAATCACTTTCATAGAAGCATCTTGTTGCAATAGTTCATCTATGCCAAAAGCAATAGAACCTAGAATATTACCATTCATAGCCTGTAAATAGGATCTAGAGGTGAAAATATTTAAAAGGAATTGTAAATAATTTTGATCTTTGATGGCCTCAAGTCAAATCTTGTTAAGGTAAAAAGCATACAAACACTATGTAATGCAAGTAATTTCTTCAATAGACGAAAGGACTCCATCTATGATAGAATATACAAAAACATTAGGAAGACCAGAAGCATCAAGAATATAAAAAGGAAGTAGGGTATTTGTGAATAATATTACTCATCAGTGTTGATGCGAGTGAAAAAATCCCACCATCGAAGTCTTTTTTTCTTTTGAGTATTGTACACATATAAAATGGAAATGCAGTCACTTGTGATCCACAAAAATGACTTGCACTATCGGGTGTAGATTTTCCAAGGGATATAGCCTGAAGAAAAACTTTCATAAACCTTATGCTTTGATAAGAAACCAAAGGATGAGAATGAAACTTCTCTATGTGATGAGTTTTATTTATTGAGGATTTTTCCTTGCCATATAATTTCAATTCTTCTTCATGCTTCCTTGGGACCTTATCTATAAAAGAAAATTCCAATATAAACCATGTTATTGCATCATCTAATCCTCCCTAATCTCTAAATAATGTAGCAGAAGGACTACTTTGTTCGATCAAAGCCTCAAGAATATGAACAACAATACTTGTCAAATGTATATGTTGCGGCTCTAAATCATTTAGGAAAGACAACAAAGTAGGTAAAAAATTGGCTTCACATCGTGCAAAACATCCTACAGATGGTACTCACACCCATTTTCCTCCAGATCATGCTCATTTTGTAGCTCATTGAATTGAAACAAAATAATCCTTCTAAGTGCTATATCTCTCATAGATATGACCCTATTCAAAATACCCAAAATATGATATGCATCTGTTTTAGTCAAAATGTGATTCTAGATTCATGTAAATATCATCGATACTATTACACTTTATTCTCTTGCAATTTTTATTTTTTATTTTTTTGTTTCAGTTCCATGATTACATTCCTCATCGAATAATGATAGGTTTTACAAAAGTCAATTTAATATTTTCCTGAAGTATCTAATCTAGAATACCCTCTTGACCAGTTTTATCCACATTGCAATTAAGCTCCTTAAGATAATCTCGGGATGCCTTTATTGTAAGTTTGTGATGTTATGTTTACATACACTCCATTATCGGAATCCTTTTCAACAATGTCATTTTCCATGTGGATTGGAATACCCTTTTAACTAGTTTTATCTACTTTGCAACTAAGCTCCTTAAGACAATCACGGGGTTGCCTTTGTTGTAAGTCTGTGATGTTTTTCTTACATACACTACATTACCAGAATCCTTTTTAAGAATGTAATTTTCATATTTGGAATTAATTGTACTCAGATCCTTATATTACTTCATCGTCCGTCTTGATGTTGATCCACCCGGAGATTCTCTCCATGAGTCATGCTCAAGCATGGTATAGAAGGAAAATACATGTTCATCGTTATGAGCTTCCTTGAAAATAAGGTTAATGTATTCAACAAGAAATGAAGGAATATTGTGTATATACCTAATGCAATATTTTGATATATGAAACATCATAATCCTGATCTTAAAACCTCTCAGTTCAAGTTCATATGATATTATGTTACAAAACATCTAGAGCATATTTCATCATCCAGACAATAACTTGATATAGTTCAGTATATTAGTTATGTTTGTTAAAAGTTAGCATATCTTCATTCCACATTCACTCTCATCAAATTTCCATCCAACACCACCTTACTGAATGCAGAAATCATTTCCTTGGCATAAGATTTTTATGAGAAAGGAGCTAATCCATAGCCACCAAACATTCAATGAGAAAGGAGCTAATCCTTCGGTTATTCATGTGACTTTAAACATTCAAAATATTTCCCTTTCTAACAAATTTATTTTTTCTTACCACTTTTGTTTCATTATACATTTGTAGTAATATTAGCTCTATTTTTCTATAGTAATCATAATATCTTGCAATTAATATTTTCTATGGCACATGAAACATGCTCTCTAATATAATAATGCAAGAGTTACTTTCTCAGGGAAAGAAATAAAAGTTTGCATGGATAAATTTCATGAAAAATAATGGAATTGTCACTTTTAATGGAAGATTGTGGATCAACTAATTAAAGATCACTTTAAGAAGGAAAAATATATATTAAGACTAGTTGGTTGATCATAGGAGACTATTAATTTCTATGATTTCTCGTAAATATGGTTGAGTTTTAGGATCTAGATATATTTGAGTTGTTTTGGTTTTTGAAACAAATATTTTTAAGGATGTAAATGAATATGAAAGAACAAAATCAAGTGGGTACATTTTCTTAGATACATTAGGAGGACGTGTAAATGACATAATTTGAGAAATAATTCCAAAATGGCATTTGTTTGACATATTTGACTTTTTGGTGGGTATGTGGAGATAGCATGTGAAAAGGACACTATGGAGTACAAGTAATCAGTAATGGAATTATTTTTATTTTTTGGACTCACAAAGGAGAAGGAAGGCCAAGATGAAACCAATCAATTATTATGTTAGTAGGAGATTTATTTCCTATGCACTATAATGATAACAGATTATTAGGGCATGTTACCCACCCACATGTAAGCATAATTATATGATAATTTTTTTCTTCTTTGATGTAATTTTCTAGCCAACTATCATACATTATTCATTTTAATGTTTTCTTTTTCTTTCCATTTGTTTTCACAAGTTATGTACAACCTGATTTTTTTAGCATGTAACTTAGTTGGCATGATTATGCCTAAGATTTTCCTAAAGGTTGAATACTAAGTTCCTAAGTTCATCTTTTCGATTGTGACATTTTATTTTCTTTGTTCATATACTCGATATGGGCACATAGTGGCCACTATTTCCTAATCGAAGAAAACTTGTTCGAGTTTCATTCTTTTCTAGTGAAAAATTGCATTGATATTGTTGATGTTGAGGTATACATCATATAAATATTTTATATATCATATGTTCGAGTGTTCATAATTTTTCATGTATTATACTCTACATTGTATTTTCTTTCATTTCGAGAAGAGGGACATAGTATTGATAGTAAGAAGTGGGAATTGAAGAAAGAGAAGAATAATAACACTGGAGCAACAAATGAAAAAAGAGCAGAGAAGGCAATCAGTGTAGTGATACACTTAAAGCCAAAATTCCAGATAAGACACACACATACAAATTGATGTTCAAGTCTTCAGATTTGGTGAAATCAGCCAACCATGCCTTGAAAATGCCAATGGTAATGTTTGAAGTGATGGAAGAATCATGTGTAAATTGTAGTCTTAACTCAATATTAAGTTGGTAACTCATATTTATTATTTTATTTCATATTAATATAATTTTTATGGGTTGACATTATTTTTATTTTTTTCTTCAATATTACTTAGTATGTAATTACATATGTAACTTTATGATAAACATGCACATTGTGTTGCATTTTTTTAATTTAGTCTCAAAATCATACTAATTAATTTATGTTAATTAATAACAAGCACACAAAATCAATCGAAAACTACTAAATTGGTAGTTTATATTCATTATTAATGAACTCAAATAAAATAAATACACAATGATTAAATTAGTCATTTATAATCATTATTAATGAAAGTTAATGAAATGAATATAAACTATTAAATCAGTCATGTATATAATGAATATGAAACTACTAGAAAAAGATAAATGACTACTGTAAATGATAAATTTTTTATTACAAATGACGACTAAATTTTTCATATATACAATATCCCTATCAAATTTACAATATCTTATAATAACGACATAAAAATTTATTCATATTTATTTGGTCATTAATTGCTTCCAAATGATGACTTAAAATTTGCATATAAATGAATATTGTAGCTAATTTATAGTATCCTATAACACGACCAACATTTTGGTCATATTTTTTTATTATTAATTGGTGTTCTTGGGTGATCGTTTAGTAGTATATTTTGTTCTCTATTTGGTCATTAACTATGATAACTAAAGACTAAATCAA
>APFE030611639.1:0-11298 GCA_000404065.3 Pinus taeda | reverse complement strand
AACCACCTCTAGCAATAGAAGTCTCATATTCTTAAATTATTTCAAAATAATTGATATAACCTAACTCAAGCAGTGAAGGTCTTTAAAAGAGAGTGTAAATAATCAAGTGTTAAGAATGCTCATGTTGATCCCATCTCTAGGGTTCAACCTCCATTTATCGAGAGGACCACGAACATGATTTCCCATATCCTTAAAAAGAAGAGAGTTTTTGGTTCATTCAAACCTCTTAATACAATTAAAAATTCTCTTAGATTTTTTAAGGACCTTGTAGACCCTAAAGGCATGAAAGGGGTCTACTAGATCCCTTGTTACTATGGGGTTCCCTACATTGGAGAAACTGGTTGCTCCATTAACGAGAGAATCTAAGAGCATGCACGAGACATTAGGCACAATCGTTCTCTCTCATCACCTCTAGCTGAACATGTGGACAAATCCAAGCACCATGTGTGCATTGAAGATTCTAGATTCATTTCTATGGTTGATCACTTACACCATAGGAAGCTTAGAGAAGTTATCCATATTGAGAAGCATGCAATCAATCTCAACATAGATGATGGTTGGAAATTAAGTAAGAGATGGATTCCCACCCTCTTCTTGATTCTAGTGAGAGATGATGGTTGGAAATTAAGTAAGAGCTCAATTCCTACCCTTTCTTTTTCTTTTATTTTTTATTTTTATTTTTCACATTCAACTTCAATAAGAATACTTGATTATTTTAGTGTTTTTTCTTTTATTTGAATTCTCACTATAGTATTTTTTTAATTTATATTAATAAAATTATTTAACTTATTTTATTTGAATTCTCATTTATAATATTTTTATTTATATTATAAATTATTAATACTTATTCTAATACAATTTTGAAAAATTTTTAAAATTAACAAACTTGAAATTATTTTTTGATTTAAATAAATAAATTTGTTCTATTATTATTATTTTTTTAATTTATTTTAATAGAGATTTATATAATCAAAATGAATTAAATAACTAAAGGTCAATTTAACTAATTTAATAACTAATGTACTAAATCGATAATTCCTAATTTTAATGCCTTATAATATTTTTAATTTTATTTAAAAATATTATAAGTCGGCCTGCTGTGCTATAAATATATATTTGATTTCGATTTTCAATTTTCAATTTAGGTTTGTAAATTCAATTTTCTTCGAACAAGTCGTGAACAAGCAATGCAGAATTTCGACATGGATATAACATTCCGAGCAGTGGGTAGTGACCAGCCCGAAACCAGTGCTGAGCATCCTTCGGAGTTGAAGGAGGAATGTAATATGTGCTTTGACGATGTGAGTGTGACTGCGATGCACGAAAATATGTTTTGCCATCATAGATATTGTTTTCGATGTTTGACTCTATACGTCAAGGGCTGGATCGCTCATTATAGTAATGTGCCTATATGCCCAACTCACAGGTGTATTTCCAAACTCACAATAGATGATTGTGAGAAATTCCTGCCATCTAAATGGCTTGAGATTTTAATAAAAAGGTCTGAAGAGGAAAAAATTGCAGATTCAGAGAAAGTATATTGCCCATATCCTGATTGCTCGTTTTTGATGGCTTCATCGGAATTAAATAAGTGTGCACAAGTTCCTTCTCCCTTTTCTTCCTCATCACACTCTTCGCTAACAATAAAAGCAACAAAATGCCAGAAATGCTGCCGCTTGTTTTGTATTGAGTGTAAGGTTCCTTGGCACACAGACATGTCTTGTGAAGAATATGCCCCTCAGTTGGGCGCTGTAAGTGCAGAATTGAATTTGCTTGCAGAGAACAACAAGTGGAAGCGGTGTCCGAACTGCAAACATATGATTGAACGCACCGATGGTTGCCCGCACATAATTTGCAGGTACACGATTTCTGAGCCATGGAGTTTTTGTTTATTAGAATTTAACCATAACTTAATAGGAAAGTGTTTTATGTTTTCTACCTTTTTTTATAGATTTTTATGTTCTAATATTAAATTTGTTTATCTTCAGGTGTGATCATGAATTTTGCTATCAATGTGGAATTCCATGGAATGGTAATTGTGGTTGTGGTGTGGAAGTAGAAATTATTGATGAGGAGCATGACAGTGATGATGAAGAACATAATTATAAAGATGGAGATAAAGATGAAGATTTAAATGATGTAGATTGATGTTTAGGGTGATAGTTTGTTTTCGTTTTTTTTTTTTTAATATTGAATATTTATTATTCAAACAATAGATAATTTGAATTATAAGCTATTGTTGTAATAGAAATTAGAATAAATAATTAACACTTCATTTGATGTTTTAGTAATGTTTTTGGAATCTCATCTATTTGTATGGTTGTAAGGGAAAAAATGTCATTTCTCTTTAAATTATCTTTTAGTTTAATGCTGATCTACTCATTTAATACTATTTTGTGTTATGATAATGTTGTTCTTTAATAGTTGTATATTCACTTTTGGTGCTCTATACGGTCATACATTGCTTGAACCTTTATTTTTCCTCTCAAAGTTGATGTGACCTATGGAGGATGGTAGCCATAAAGATGTTTTGTGGACATTATTTATGAAGCTTGTTGACCATGGTAATATCCTATCAAGCTTAAGAATCCTTCAAAGTTTTGGATATTGCTCATTACATCATCACTTCAATTTTGCTAGGTCCACTTCAATTCCTTCTAGATAAAATTTCATCCAAATATTAAAGTGAATTAGTAAATTTAAATGATATCACCAAAAGTTAATGACCTTTATGTGTTTTAAACACCATTTTGGTATTATGATTTTATTATATCCTGAATGAATATCCAACGTGGTAAAGAAAATCACCTTCTCTAATTTAGCTAATACTTCATTAATTATAGAGAAATCACTTTGATTAGGACTATTATAGAGAAGTCACTTTGATTAGGCCAATTATGGAGGAATGATTGTGATTAGATTGAATAAAGCTAACCTCTAACATTTATTAAACCATACACTCATTCATATTTCCAAATATCTTCTAAGTAATATTTTTGAGATCCATGACAATAGAATGTCTAGATATTTGAACATATAATCAATATAATTGTGAAATTAAAAATGAGTAATTATTTACTAGTGAACTATGCATGTAATGATTTAATAATGATTTGTGAAACACAAAAATAAAGGACCTTTTTGTGGTAATAATTTCAGTATGTTAGTGGTCATTCTCACTGTATCTTTTTTGGTTGGGATTCTTGTAATAATTCTATTCAAAATTTCTAGAGTATTAATCCATGGCAGTTGATCCATGTCAGTAATTCTCACCTCGAGGGTGAACTCATGGTGTGCTCAGTTTTTCCCAAGTGACATCCTTTCAAATAATCTAGTTGCATGGGATGTTTAAATGTTGACTCTTACTCTCTATATTTTAAATTCTAAAGCATATAAGAGAAAATGCGTAGGTTGTTTTTACATATAAATTGATTGAATAATGTACATACGCAACTGTGTTTAAAGCAACCAATGTATACCTTATAAACTTATAATTTAGTTAGTTGATTTTTAATTTGTGTTTCGGAATCATATAAGCAGTAACAGGTATAGTAAAAAGAGAGCGAACAATCGCACACAATAACAAAAGATATAAGGTGGAAAGCTAAAGTGGGTAAAAACCACGTGTTGCAATTCATCTCTCTCTTCTTTTAATAAGAAACTTCCTTTTACAATATTTCTATACTGGTGCAATCTTATACTAGTACGCATGCTTCTACCTACAGAAGGCTACAACCTTCTCTTTTCTTCTAGGGACCACGTTTCATAAATTTTCAGACTGGATCCATCAATAGCATCAATCAAACACCAAAATATATCTCCATCAATAAATCTCCCTTGCACTAACCAAAACTGAATCAAACAATCACTTCTCTAAATGTTGTAAACAGAATATAGTAACAATACGAGAACCTAAGCCAAAACCCAGAATACTGCAACAACAAACAAAAGTAGCTAAAACATATTTTATGAGACGTACGCTATTTCAATGTGTCGAACATGCATTCACACACTGTTATATGAAGGAAAACATGTGTATACATTGTTTGAAATGTTGAACCAACGTGTATACATGCCTTTGCTATACTGAACCTGTGTGCAGATCTGTAAAAGATGATTTAACCTTTACAACTATTCAAACATCAATTATACCCACCTCATCAGATTTACAGATTATGACATGCACCAATTATGAAAGATCAAAACCAGACAAAGATACTTTTCTTCAATCTTTAAGATCTTGACCCATCAGTAAAACGTATCCTTCTTCAAGTGCTGAGGTTCCTCCTTGATTCAGATCCAGCTATGCAGCATAACCCAATGACCAGTATACTATATCTTGCTCTTCATTAGATATTCAATACTTGAGTGCCTTTGCCTGATGATCTCCTCCTCCTTTTATATTCTTAGGCCTTACTCAATATCATGGTCCAAAACCACTTAGAAGCAATACCTTGGACCAAATATCTGGGGTCAACACTTTGGATAAGATACCTTGGACCAATACCATGGGTCAAAATACCAAGGACCAAATACCATAGACCAAAACCAAGTTTTCCAACATGTACACTCTTTTCCTTGCGTGAAAGTGCATGTATACACATACACGCATTTTGGTTGGTGATCCCGCGTGTATACACAGCTTTGTCAAGAGGAACTTGCGTATATTTATTTTTCCTTCATTCTGAGAGCCTAAGCTATGATTTGTCATCTAAGTGAGTTGCCATCAAGGACAACACTTATGTCATAGTGCCAAACCTGTTTCATAATGCTAAGAATCTCCCCCTTTGAACTTGATGCCAACCCCAATTCATTCTCCGCCTTTGTCATCAAGGCCAAAGGGCTATGCTCCCATTGAGTACATGCTTTATTCTTTGATATGCTGAAGTGTGTTGTTCATGCTCCCCCTGACTATAAGCATGGTCTACAAAAAGGTGTTCAACATGAAGAACATGACTCTATACATCATAAATGACCTTCCTACCACCAAAAACCCATACACACATCCATCTCCCAACCAAGTGGGAATATACCAAGATTGACTCATCCACCCAACCATGTGGGGATACACAAAAATTTTATACATGGTAAAACAAGAACTTTACATACATAATCCCAGGCATAGTGGTGAAACAAAATAGGTCATTACATGACCTTGATAATAAAATATATACAGGACATAGAGACATAATATCTAAAACAAGACTCTGATAGTCATCAACAACTATCATGAGCAGCATTTGTCAATTACCAACCAAACCAGCAACCATGATCTCCCTTTGCACCTATTACACCTCAAACAAAAACAACTTTGAAATTGTACGAAGATATTCTAAGATAATGCCGACAATGCATTATTAGAAGTATTTTCTCCCCGTGAACCTGTGCCAGATGATCACTGTCAGACCCATATCAGACTTTTTTTCATCGTGAGTCTATCCCACTGATATTCTTGAAACCAATGTATACACGATTGTGTCTAGAGAAATCAGTGTATGTACGTGGATATGCTTCATCAAACTCGTGAAATAGATAAGTATCAATGACAAGAAGATGCATCAACTACTCCCACCTTCTCTGTGAGGTATTCAAATGTCCCTCTGGGTAGTGGTTTGGTGAATATATCAGCAACCTATTCCTTGGAGGGAACATACTCCAATTTGACCTTTTGTTCAAGCACTTGTTCCCGGAGAAAATGATGTTTGATAGGTATATGCTTGGTCTTGGAATGCATGATAGGATTCTTTGAAATACTAATTGCACTTTTATTATCACATAGAGTGGAGATGGGTGGAGTACATGTGATTTGAATGTCTTGCAATGTTTACATCATCCAAAGAAGTTTTGTGTAGCAAGATGCAGTAGCCAGATATTTTGCTTTAGCTGTAGATAATGCAATTTAACTTGTTTCTTGTTCAACGAAGACCCTAATCTAGAACCCATAAAGAAAGCACCACCACTAGTTTTTTTTCTGTCATCCATGCTTCCTGCTCAATCTGCACTTGTATATGCATGAAGTGTGAGATCTGTATCTCTAGGATACCATAAACCAAAGTTTTGTGTTCCTTGAAGATATTTGAAAATCCTTTTGACTGCCTGAAGGTGTGTTTCCTTTGGATTTGCTTGGAATCTTCCAAGTATTCCCACTGCATGCATGATTTCTGGTTAGGTACATTCTTATGGCTTCAAGTCTAGTAAAAGGTCAAAAGTTTCTTCAAAGTCTATACATTCTTTTTGAGCATATCCTTTACAAACGAGTCTAGCCTTGTTTCTAAAAACTTCCCCATTTTCATTCAACTTGTTTTTGAATATCCATTTGGTTCGAATGATATTTTTATCATGAGGTCTAGGAACTAATTCTCAAGTACTATTATTTTCAATTTTCTCAAGCTCTTCATTCACGACCTTGACCCAACATTCATCTTTGCATGCTTCATGTATATTTTCCGGTTCGATGGAGGAAAGCAATGCTAGATAGTTTGAAGCTTCATTTTTTTCAAGCATCCACAATTGATGTAGCATTGCTTTTCTTGTCCTTCTGCATATAAAGCTATACCACATATTTCGGTTTGTGTTTCTTTCTTTCTCCATGTTTTGGGACCTAATGAAGCTTGCTCCTTTTGAGATGTTTGTCGAAATTTACCCCTGCATTCAATGTCTTCATGACCGAATTTGTTACAGATAAAGCATTCTATTTCATTTTCAAGAGTAGAAAAGTTATTGTAGGTCCTTTTCATGATCCCAGTCACATTCATTTGATTTTTTGCTTCTCTAGTCATGATGGTCTTGTAAGCAACACATTGAGTAGTTTTGCATCCAAATTTATGACATGAGAAACATTGGCCATTAAAAAAATTCCTGTGATTATCAAATCTATTAAATTGGTGATTATAGTTTGCATTGAAATTCATTCTTGAAGCAAATTGAGAATGATTTACATGTGGTTGGTTATAGCTTCTATTCATCCTTGAAGTAGATTGAACTCGATTTACGTGGTGATCTGCTTTAAGCCATTGCTGATGATTGCCAACCTGTTCACTTCTCCTTGCTACATCAAGATAGCTTTTGGAGGTTGATGGCTTTTGTGCTTGAGATGATTCTTTAGTATATCCCAGACCTGTCTTTGTTAGAGGATAACATTATACTTTTATAATTTCTTCTAAAGTTTCTGATCCTTTAGAAAACCTAAGATTGAGAGCTTTTGTTTTGTCAATTTATTTTCCTAGACCCACAATTTCACATTGTAACTTTTCATTGCATTTTTCCCTTTCACAAGTTGGAATGTTAGAGTATCTATAATCATACTCTTTTCTTCTAAACATATTTTAAGTTTAGAAATTTCTTCATAGAGACCATGTTCATCTAAAGCATCCAATAAATCATCATCTTCAAAAGCCATAAGAATTCTATAATCATTACTATTTTCATCTTCATCACTATTTGATAAACTATCACTATCTTCATGGGTATAGTAGATTTTCTTATTTACACTTTGTTTTATATTCCATTTTGTTGATTCCTTACCTTTATCAAGCTTATCATTGTGGGGCACCGACTCTTCCACAAGAAAAACATTGGAAAGGTATTTTACTTCTGAATCTTCTAGAACCCCATTGAAGGTTCTTGACAAAGTTTGGTTCTTCCTCTCCTTTTGATGTATATACTGATTCATTCAGTTCTCCTTTTTCTAAAGCTTTGAATGTATCTTCTCTCATATCTGATGGACCCCCTTTTTTCATTTCAAAAGCAGTTAGGATTCTATGCAACTGTGACATAGTAATACTCTGAAGATCCTGATTTTCATCTATGGCAGAAACTTTTGATTCAAACTTATAAGACAAGGATCTTAAAACCTTTTCAACTAAAGTAACTTCTTTTATCACTTCACCCAAGTTTTTCATGTGATTAACAATATCATCTATACATAAGAAATAATTAGCTACACTTTCATATTTGTGCATTCTGAGAGTTTCATATTGAATTCTAAGAGATTGTAGTTTTGCACGTTTTACCTGATCGCATCCTTCATAGATTAGAATGATATTGTCCCATATTTCTTTGGCAATTTTGAGCTACATAACCTTGAGAAATTCTGATTGTGACAAACTCCGCAATAGAGTATTGATAGCATTCACATTTGTTTCATAATGCTTTTTACCTGTCGTATATGAAGGAATTGTCGATGGAAATGTGTATCCTCCTTCCACGATTTCCCAAACATTTGTTCCAAGAGATTGAAGATAGGTTGTGGTTCTTACCTTCCAATAGATGAAGTTAATCCCATCAGAGATTGGTGGTATAATGGATGCCTCTCTTTCGTAGTTACTCATGATGATAGATCTTTCTTCAAGCGATCAAGCTTCTTCTAAAGGGCCTACTCTGATGTCAATTGTTTGAAATAATACTAAGAGGGGGGGGTGAATTAGTATTAGCAATTTAATAATATTTCATTTCCATAAATAGATTTATATACGCTACTTCTCTTAATGCAACTTGCATATATACTCAACTATGTTTAGAGCAACCATCGTATATCTTGTAAACTTATCATTTAGTCAATTGATCCTTAATATGTGTATTAGAACCATATAAGCAGTAATAGGTACGGTGAATATAGAGCAGACAATCACACACAAGAACGCAAGATATAAGGTGGAAACCCAATGTGGGTGAAAACCACGTGCTACAATTCGTCTCTATTGTCTTTTAATAAGAAACTTTTTTTTACAATATTTATGTATTGGTGTAGTCTTATAACAGTATGCAAGCTTCAACCTGCAAAAGGCTACAACATTCTCTTGTTCTCCAGCTTCTCTTGGAAGGGAGCTACAACCCCCTTAGCTGTTGTACTAGCTGATGTACTAGTAAGTAGGTGCTGACCTATAGAAGGCTACAACCTTCTCTTTTCTTCCAGGGATCACGCTTCATAAATTTTCAGACTCGATACATCAATAGCGATGATCTCTCAATCGTCATAGTTCAGTTTCTATTCCTATTTTCTTCATGAATAGTGATGATCTCTCAATCGTCATAGTTCAATTTATATTTCTATTTGTGGCATCTACGGTCTGTCTATGCGTTGGGAGCCCTCTACCTTGATACATTCAAAGTGCATATAAAATTTAGGTTTCGACTGAAAACCCTAATTGACTACAGTGAAATAATCTTGTGGTCTCACACTACGCGGATCCTTCAGTGCTGGTTTAGAACCCTAGAGGTTTCTAGAGGCGAAACCAATTTCCATTCGATTGGAAACCCAAAGCCAGCAACAACCTGGACCAAGGAAATAACTAAAGAAAGAAAGGAATGAACTGGGAGAAGATGATAGATACGGTGAATTTCCCAGACTGCAATAAGCAGACGGAGGTGGTATTCAATCACTCTGTGGGGGACACAGTGTGTGTTGAGTGCGGATTGAGAATTGTAAATTCTGTCTAGCAGAATTGTAAGTTGGAGAATTGTAAATGCGATTTCAATTGTTTTGAATTCGAATTGAGAATTGAACAATCTGTTCGGCCACCCTCCTCATGTAAATTCTGTGTAGCAGAACTTTTGGCCTGAGTTCTTTACACGCATCACCAAAATATCGTAATATTTTTGCAGTGATACATGTAGCAGAATTGTGAATATGGTGTTATATATGTTGATTTTTGTAGAGATATATATATGGTGATATATGTAGCAAAATTTTAATGAATTTTTTTCTCCATAGCAAAATCATTTTTTAAAGCAGCGGAAGTTTTTTAAGAGCAATGTTTTTTGCCATCAGAAGTATATATCAGCAAAAGTTTTTTATATCAGCAGAATTAACCTTTTACAGAATGCATTCAATCATCTCTATGATAGGAATAGTTCTCACTGGCAAGGAGAACTATCCTGACTGGTCCCGGATGGTACAACACACCCTCATTTTCAATGAGCTGTGGAAATGAGTGTGTGTCAGAGAAGGAGACAGTGACCCAGAAAAGCCTACATTGGACAAAGAGCTTGCCATCTGGGAAAACAAGAACAGCAAAGCGTATGCATTAATAGCAGTGTCTGTAAATAAGGAGGTGAGTCGTCACCTTACAACATGTTCAACTGCCTTTGAAGCTTTACAAAAGCTGAAAGAGCTCTATGACTCACATTCTGCACTTGAAGTCGGCCAACTTATGATTAAACTCTTCACTCTTGAACTGCAAAATAATGACCCTCTTGCTCTTGCATCTGAAATAAAATCTATAGTGCATAATATCAACTCCACTAAAGTTCAGCTAGATATATCTCTTATTGCTTTTCTCAAGGCACTGTATCCTACATACTCCAATTATCTTGAGTCTTTGCAAGCAAATGGAAATCTTAAGGATATAACCTTTGAATCTCTTGTGAAAAAGTTCGCTGAAAGGAGAAAAAGCCTTTGGAAAGAAGACAGTCCTTGAATCTTCTGAAGAGACTGTATGCCTGGCTCATAAAGAAAAGTATCCTGCTCAAGATTGTACAAGAGGAAGAGGTGGATGAAGAGGAAGACGAAGATACTTCAGAGGCAGGGGGGGCAGACATTCTCAAGGAGGAAAGGCAGATTTACATTGTATTCACTGCAAAAGAAATGGATCACATGATGCCTCTACATGCAAGCTACCATGGGACAAAATTGAGCAGAGAAGAAACCAACAGAAAGTTAAAACTGATGATACAGACAAAGGTAAAGCACCTGAATCCGCTCACTATGTTGAGGCACAATGTAACATTGGAGTAAATGAAGATTTGTTTAATACTTCACTTGCCTGGAAAAATGATTGGCTGCTTGATTCAGGAGCAACTTGTCACATGACTCATAGAAAAGACTTTTTTTGAAGATTTCACTGACAATGTTGATGGAGTAGTTTACTTTGCAGATCAGTCAAAAATCAAGCCATCAGGGCTTGGCACAATCAGGCTTAAACTGCCTGGTTTCCCAGACTTTCTTCTTGATCATGTTTTATATCTCCCACAGCTAAAGAGAAACTTGCTGTCCTTGGTCCACATCCGCCAGCAAGGTCACTCCATTCATATGTTTGATGGCAAGCTTGAGGGGAGAAAATCATCTGATCACTCACTTGTCATGAGGGGAATAGAATAAGAAAGACTTCTCAAACTGCAAGGAACATCTGCTCATAAACAACATTTCTCATATATTACTCATCATGAAGAAGGTACACTTCCATCAAGTTTATTATGGCATGCTAGATTTGGAAATTTAAACTATGACAGTCTCCGTTTATTGAAGAAAAATGGTGTTACTGGTTTGCCTACAATTCCTAGGAAACTTAAGCAATGTGA
>APFE030611638.1:254901-288295 GCA_000404065.3 Pinus taeda | reverse complement strand
CGCAACCATAATGAATTGGGCCCAAATTTTGTCTAATAATTTAGCAAAGGCAATAATCAATTATGGGAGGAAAAGGAGTGTCTCAACGAGGGTTTACCCTCCATTTTTTATAAGTGCGTATGTGATGGATGCAATTTGTTTTGGTTCAAAAATTCCTATCATGGGATGGAAATGGAGTGTGAAAGATCCACTTTCCATTCATATATATCATAAGGACATGTGGGAGTCTCAGTTTCACCTGCATTTTTACAAAATTTGTCATGGGGTCATGCTGCCTATCCACAAACAGGTATACAACTGAGATGCCCCTAGGTTTTCTAAGGAAGCTAAGGTATATATCCTCCCAGTGGCCAGATGGTTTGAAAAGGAAACATTCAGATATATCAGGGCTTTTGGGAGCATCACCTCACCTCATGTCCTCCCATACTATGTTTCAGACAAATTGATGGCTAGAAAGATAACCTATCAAACAACTAGTGAGGGTGGGCTTAGCAAAGGATTAAAGGAAGCGAAAAAGGCCATTTGGCCTACATTTCCGTTACAGTGTGGAGAATTTGCACTGCACGATATGGACCATGCATTCAAAGAAGCAGAGATCATGCAATCTCTGGAATTACCTAAATTCCCAGGTCGCCGGTATGACCCAAATGGCACTGCCAAAGACTTCACTACCATGGTAAAAGTGAAGGTATTCAATCATGAGGAAGACACATTTGATGACATCTTCCTACAGAAAGAGACATTCACATAAGTGAAGCACATGTCATCACTACTTTTTGACCCAGAAGAGCTTGAAGCCTTTCATCAATACAAAGAAAGGAGATTGTTAAAGGTCCCATTGGGCCAATTATTGATTGAACCAATAAGGGAGCCAACTCCCAGCGTAAGCCTAGAAGGAAGCTCCAGAGAAAATTCTAAAGATGATTCCCGAGCAGAGTCCCAAGAGAAGTCTACTAGGGAGTCAAACAAATCAGAGCAACAGTCACAGAATGGGGGAAGCAAAAGAAAGGAGTCAGGAAAGGATACAACCCAATCTACAGAAAAGATAGTTGAGCAAACTTCAGCTAGAAAAAATGCTTAAATTCATTCTACCTCCACCTAGTCAACAAAACCCTCGGTGATTGATTTAGAGAAAGAATGGGAGCATTTTAATAAAAAGTTCCATACAGAGAAAGAAGCACCTGAACCACATACTCCGCAACACAAAACAACTCAAGAAATTACAATAGAAAAAATTTTAAGTACTCAAGAGGTAGAGCACATTCCGGCCACTCCTACCTCTAAAATTGCTTTGAGAATTGAGGAGATTCCTCCTTTAGATGTGTTCTATAGCCCAACCCACAAAGTTGTTGTCAAAAGGCAAACAAATGTTAAACACACACATGGTAGAGACAAAATATGAAAGATAAACATGAGATGCATTTCTTATTCACAATGATACATATTTATAATACATAGGAGTGACCCTTGGTTTCATATTCCAAGTGGTCCCTTGGACTCCTTTTGGATGTTTAGCTTCCACACCAACCCTTAGAGGATTGGGTGTCCAACATTCCCCCCCTTAATCCGAAGGGTTATGTATGAGTCCAAAAAGAGAGCTATGATACAAAATGTGCAAAGATGCATGGCAGCACTAGGCTGAATGTGCTCTCTAAAATGTTGGTATAAAGGGCCGTGGTTTAAGGATGACCACTAGCACTAGAACGCTTAGTGCAGTTCCCGGAACTCTTCCTGGTCTGGAAAGAAGTCGAGGTCTTCTGCTAGAGGAAGTGTTCCTGATGTTTTGAAGAGGGAAACCTTCAACCTTAAAAGGGAGGTCTCACCCCACATAAAAAGGGAGAACCTCAACCTAAAAAGGGAGGTCTCAACCTGTGATGGTTTAAGGATGACCAACAACTCTGGAATGCTTAATGAAATTCTTGGAACTCTTCCAACACTGGAAAGAAGATGAAGTCTTATTCTAGAGGAAGTTTCCCCAATTCTTTGAAGAGGTATCACTGATTGAAGGCATGCTCAGTGGCATATTTGTCTCTGGCTACAACTCTAAATATGGTATGGCAAGTTGTGGCTCAGGCTCGCTTGATGTGACTTTGAAGCTTGTAGATGACCATCATTTCCCCCCCTGTCAGATACAAGGTGAGATGATGGAGAAAACTCAACTGCAAGACTATTCAATACTCTAGAACAAGTTCAGACATATGACCGAAATATCTTCTTGGTCGTTGATGCCCATTACCAAGAAGCGATCCATCCAAGATGAATATTTGCTCTTGTAGGAGGCTTGTTTCTGAAGCATCTGTTTGAAGAATGATTGGTTTTATGACAGTGCTTACATGGATGAAGATCAAAACAATGATCTTTCATATGGCTAACTCAGTCACAATGTTGTCATTTCACAATTTGTTGTTGTTGCTATGGAAAAAGAGTAGATTCTGGAACAAATGAAGGTGAACTATCATGAAGGAATCCAACAATTTGAAATTGAATGGGCTTTGAGTAATCTGGAATATGAAAGGAAACCTCCTTATCATATCCAAGACCTGTTTTGTGCTTGTTGTCAACAAGCTCTTCCCAAGGTCTAATGATGGGCTTGGGAAGTGCAAGCTGAACTTCTGCATCTTTATGCGAAACTACTCTTGAAATTGGCAGTTGATGGGGATCAAACTCAACATTTCTAACTTGATGACTTGCTGGTTGATGATAGGATCTTGTTTCAAAGTAAAATAAGGAATTGTTCTGAACAAGTTCAGAAGGATGTCTTTTCTGTTGTAACTCCTCTTTCTGTAGCTTTGTCTCAAGCTGCAAAAACTCAATATTTTCTTGTACATTTTTCAAACAGGTTTGAATATTTGCGACAATGACTTTGTCTATCATAATTGTATTGTCCATAGTAAAATGTATTAGAGTATTCAATAATTCTAATACACCACCCATTCTATCCATTTCACAATAATATCACTGCAAAAAGATTGATTGGCATACAACTTTGTCTTCAAAAATATTCAAGTATGTAGGCTCTCAATATACCTCCATGTACAATGCAATTTCATACCATATGACATATGGCCATAAAAAAAGGGCAAATCCCACATACCATATTACGTACTACTTTCATGGCATGCCATACATACCTTTCATGTCATACCATACATACCTATACCTATGATATGTTCACCACATATAACTCATGGCCTTCACATTATATGCCATATAAAAGGGCCAATGTGCTCACATTTTATGGTCTTCAAAACATATCACTCAACATATGAGCCAAGGTTCGAACTTAATATATATGAAAATATATATATATCCACCATTATCTATACCATAAGGCCCCCTTTTAAAAACTCAACTGACATATAAAACAATCATTTAAAGGTTGTCTTATGCCCACATTAAAGGTATTTAAAAACTTCAATGCACTTTCCAATGGATTCCATCCCATATGCAGTCAAGCTATCATACTATATATAATTCATATATATATCGAGTGAATTCACCACACATGATGACTATTCAACACGCTTTTAAACCTACGACCTCAAAAATTCAAATGAGTGACCTTTCAAGGCTCAATGTGCACACCATAACAAGGCTCAAACACACTAGGCCATGAACACGCGATCTAGCTGGTTGTAATCCACTCTCATCTTGATGGAGGACCAACTATGTGGAGGTCCCCATGATGGAGTGGAGTCGCCAACATTCAACGCACTAGAGGAAGACCAACATACGACAAAATCTGAGCCATTCAACGTACAGACTTCAATGCAGCAACCAAACTCTCCTTTCAATACAACAACCAACCAAATGATTGTTTCAATACAGTAAAAAAAGGCTCTTCAATAAAATGACCCTTTAGATGATTCTGCATCCATCACAATGGAGCATGGTATAGTGGAGGAGTGATGCCGCAACAGAATGCACCGCATCAAGGAGCCACGAGTAGTGGTTTCAGACCACCTGCAAAGGTGCAGTCGTATGGATGCCGCAAGAGAGACTGGTGGTATACCACGGTTATAGGAAAAATTGTATCGCAACGTAGATGGGGGCCATCACTTAAGTTTCATTGTCCGAAGGACAGTCTCCTGTATCCACTGGTCATAAATGTTTCAACGAAAAGCCTCGCCCAACGCGATCAGATAGCAACAATAATCGGCGATCAAAGAGAAACAACAATCCACTCAGTGAATCATGTTCTGGTAGCAATTCTATTTCTTTTTTTACGTGATTAGGATTGCATCTGTAGGTTTAAATTTCAACCATCTTCATAGGAAAACAAGAGATGGCTAGATAACCCACAACACATCCCATTTCTTATCTCAGCTCACTCGAAGGGCTTCACATGCTGGCACAAATGGTAGAGAGCCATTCTTTGTCGTCTAGAATTATTGTCAAATTAACCAAACTTATAACATAGGACAGTATAAAATATAAGGTATAAGCCACCAATAAACTATACAAAGTATTTATGGGGTCAGCATTTCTCTCGTAGATTCAATCTTATATTGGAGATATTCTCAAGCCAATAACCAAGGATTTGTGGCCTTTTATTCATCTTTTGGATGAGATGCAGAACCAAACTGATGGATGGAGGCTCCTTCCAGTTCAGACTCTCAAAGAAGCCATTAATGGGATTCCCGAGGATAATGACAAGCTTAAATTGGACGAACATTTTTCTAACCTTGCAGAGTATCGAAATAAATTGAAACGCCCTCAACAACTTTTGGAGTTTCCCAAGTAAAGTGTTATACAAATGTTTCGCTGAAGGCCTCCCTATATTAGCCACAGGTTTTTGACTAATTTCAGGATTGCATGCAAGCTAACATATGCATATTTGGTAAATTGCAGAATAGTAGGTCGAGAATCGCAGGGACTATCAAGCACCTCCTAAGATATCTAGAGTGAAGGATCCTAAGATAGCTAGAGCATAGGAAGATCATACCAGTGCTTATTTAAGGAGCGGTTCAAGCTACACTAGGATCTGCAAACCTCTAAGAGATCAGTGGAACAACGTGCAAAGAAAATGGCAGTTACACAACAGAGATCATAGCTGGAATTTATCTAAGAAAACATTCATAAAATACAGAACTGATGGCAGAACTGACATGCACAGAGAGGCCACAAAACAAGTGGCTCAAATATGAGCAGGGTAGGATATCACCTGCTCTGATACCATGTTAAACACACACATGGAAGAGATAAAATAGGAAAGATAAACATGAGATGCATTTCTTATTCACAATGATACATATTTATAATACATAGGAGTGACCCTTGGTTTCATATTCCAAGTGGTCTGTTAGAATCCTTTTGGTTGTTCAGCTTCCACACCAACCCTTAGAGGATTAGGTGTCCAACAAGAAAGAATAGGAAGTTGGATGCTACAACTGCTACTACTAATAATGAACCGATAGATATTGTCTAGAAAGACTGACTCATCGACCCATTTGACAACCTTACTAGATTGTCTCAGTTTGCAGGAGCCTATGCTACAACGACTATTGACAAAGCAACAGAAGTACAAATGTTGCTCAGAGAAAAGGAAAATAAAATTATGTTGTTGGAACAATAGTTAGAGCAAGAAAAATCTTACCAACAAGTGGAATTGCAAATAGCCAAGCTCCAATAAGAATTCAAGCAGATGCAAATAAAACATCAAGCCAGTTTAGCAGAAAAGGAAGCACAGATACAAGCATTAACAGATAATTATAAGGACAACCCAAATATTGATCAGTTTATAATCGAAGCACTCAGCCTAAACTCCTAGCTAATGCATCAAAAAGAAATTATATTCCAGAAGGTCTCGCAGTTGAGTCCATATTGCGAGACTAGTGACAAGTTAACGAGTCAATTCATTGACATGAGACTCGAATATGATGAAGTATTGAAAAGATTTTTCGACATCATCACCTACCAGAATTCAGAGGATGGGAGGAAGACCGATTTTCCTATACTGGAGGAGTCACATAAAGAGATTTTATTTGCAAACTGTGTGTCCGGGAAAGCTAGTGTCCACTCAGAGCTGCTAGTCCCACTAAGATGGGTAGCTATCTTAGAAACAAACAATTTAAGGTTACTTTTTTTTTTCTTTTATGAGAGATAGATGAGAAAGAAGCAGAGAGTACCAACCTCAGTCTTTCGCTTGGCTTCTTGCTTGTTTCCTCTCCACTTTGATAGAGCTTCGACAATCCTTCCTCACTTGTCCCGCTTCAAAGAACACCTGTAGAGTGAAAGCAGCAAAATACCATCAAAGCATAGAGATCTATAACCATAAACAATATAGAATCAAACATACATTAACCATACACATGCATAAACAAATACAAGATTCAGAAATATACAAGTATATGGAGGAAAACTCAAATAGCTTCATTGATAGAAGTAGTAGAAGAGAGGATTACAACACAACTGTCTGATGCAGCGCCATCCTCCCAGCATGAAAGCCCTCTTCACCTCATGAAAAGACTAGATCACCCAACAATACAATGCTTTACAGAGAAACCAACAACACTTCCTTACAAAATACAAAATTCTAGCCTTTAGATCTCTAGGATGAGGGATCCATATATAGATATTTGCAGGGGGGTGAGTCAGCTTCTGGGATTTTGATTAGTGTCATTTCTCTGATAGTTCTTGGTTCCACTTAGAGATTTCGTGATCTCTTACTCATCCCTGGGCGAATTCAGAGAGGCAAGTGTCAAATGAGCAGTTTCTAGAAGATTCTCTGGGTTTCCACCTATCAAACTGCCTCCGCCATTTGTCTGCTCTCACTCATCGCACCCTACAGAAGGGATTTTTAGTATGCATCGCACCCTCTGTGTGTAACAGGTGAGATGCATCACACCCTCAACATGGAGCAGCCTGTATGGTCCAGTTTTGACCAATTCTGAGCAGTTTTTCAGGGAGAACTTCTGGGAAATGATGTAATCAGTTGACCTTGTTCCTTTAGGGTATGAAACAACACTTTTAGGGGTTTAGAAGCCCTTGGTTTATGGACATATTTGATTGGGGTTTCAATGCCCAAATATGTCTATAACAGTTGCCCCCTAAAGCATGAGGCCATAAATCTTTTGATGTCGGGTGAAATGCTTTATCATGAGAATCCGAGGTTTTTCGAACTGGAAGGTGACCTGTAATAAGATACAATAAAAAAAATTATCTTCATAATATTTTCATGATCTAGCTGAGGCAGGCATTCCCATGCTCAACTTTATAAAGTCATTTTCATGTACATAGGACAGACAATAGTCTGTGTGGCAGACTGATGATTCTGGTAGAGCCATCATCCTTTAGCTTGAATGATTATCTGTGCAGCTATAGAGTCATTTGATGTCTTTATTTTCCTAAATATATCGCAGGCTGGATGGATGAAATAGATCTTGGGTCTTCAAACTCGTTCAATCTTTGCATGAAGTACAAGTCAATCCATGTGAAAAGATGTTCTGATGTTGAACATGGAAAGACATCACCTGATTACCAGCCAATGATGAAAGTTGTTAACAGGCGCGAGAGGAATCACCGATAATGATAATAACCTTCAAGGTACTGTAGTACAATTCACATGGTGTGAATACATGAGTCAATGTTGAACACCACGCAAAATCTTTCAGTCAAAGACCATTGATGTAAACCTTTCACCGAAAGTGAGAAACTTGCCATTGAGGCATGCAAGCTTCAAAGTACTGAAAGGGTTGTTCTTAGGTCAACTTCTTGGATAATGAGCTGATGTCGACAAGAAGTGACCCATCGTAGGAGGGCCTTAATGAATCCCACATCTATGACACGAAATGGAGAAAATGATTTTGTCGAGGTGAAAATGATCCGATGATACAAGGTTCAGGGTGGCGGTCATGAAAAATGGAGTGTGAAGGTATTGCAATGGATGAGGCGTTAACTGGGTTGGTAAATTCTCTGAGCGACATCTCTTGAACATATCGGTGACACTGAAATGGATTGGTAGCGTTAACCCCAAAAATGGATGGTACAGAGGACCAATGGTGATATGACCTATGAACGGAATAACCCAACCCGACTCAATCATGGTGATGGAGTGAAAGTGTCATGTTCAAGAGCGACCTGCTACCAATGAAGTTCTTCAAGTTTTCTTCCCAATTTTTCCCCAGTCATTACTGACCAGTACCTCTTTATTTTTGTCAATATTAAGGAGGATAACATATGCTTGTTCTATAATTTTCCCTTCGGGCAAACCTATTACTATGTTTTAGCGAGCCTAGCAACAGTGAAACTCGCTCTTGTCTGTATGGACAAGTTTATCGCTATTGTTTTAACGAGTTTAACGACAAAGATAACTCGGTCCTTTTCAGTTTTAGAGAGTCTGAAAAGAGACGAAAAGGAAACTCCAATAGTCCTTTTTCATAGTATAATCCCTTAAGTCCAAAAAAGTATAAAATAATACAAAAGGGATGGCTTTTCCGGTCACTTTAGTAAGCCGAAAAAGACAAGCACTCGATATTTTTGTGTAATGATCCCTCAGGTCCAAAAAGATTAAAATATAGAGGAGGAATGGCACTTCCAATCACTTTAACGAGCTGGAGAGGCCAATTGCTTGGCAATCTTATTATATTTTACGAGTCTAAAAAGAGCTTAAAAAAGACTCGTTACTTCCAAACACTTTAACGAGCTGGAATGCTCGACAATCTTTTCATATTTAACGAGTTTGAAAAGGGTTTAAAGAAAACTTGTTATTTCAAAACACTTTAACGAGCTGGAATGTTCGACAATCTTTTCATATTGAACGAGTTTGAAAAGGGTTTAAAGGAGACTCTTTATTTCCAAACACTTTAATGAGCTAGAATGCTCAACAATCTTTTCATATTTAACGAGTCTGAAAAGGGTTTAAAGGAGACTTGTTTTTTGAGGAACGAGTGATATTTTTGGGTAGCCGCTGGTTCTAGGTGAGGTTTGGAACTTTTCAATCATGGCAGTGTAAATAAGGTGGCTAACAGAATCACTCGTCGCAGTTGTTCCTCAAAAGGGTAAACAATCAAGTAGAGGCGTATGATTGGCTAAAAAATGGAGGTGATGGTAAGAACATGACCAAGGCTCAAAAGCTGATTGCAATGTGATCACAAAGGTTTACCGAAGGTGGTTCATTTTTTAATGAGCTTGAACTTTGGGGGAACATATGCTCATTGCTAAGTTTATTTTTTAACGAGCTTGAACTTCGCGTAAACCTGCTCGTGCCAATCGTATAATAAGGATGTCTCTCATTGGTAGGTTAATTTTTTAGGGAGCTTGCCCCATGCAAAAATTTGCTCCGATCCTTTTGTATGCAAGCTAGGAACGACCAACTACTGTCCTAAGGGTTAATGAACTACTGAGGTTAGGTAGGATAGTTTCGTAGAAACATCTCCTTTACTTTGTCGGTGTCGTCAGCACTTGCAAAGGTGAATGGTTGACCAGATCAATCACCTAACTTAAGCAGTTGAAGTTAGTAAAAACTACGGGGTTAGAGTTACGCTGGTCACTTTTCACTTGCGTAAAAAAAGTTTGCATGCCCCTAGGTATAAAGAAAATTAGAGTTTCCAGGTTATCATGTGGAAGTTCTTGCATTAGCAACACTGTTTCATCTGCGGAGCAGATAAAACACTTCCTTGGCTCTGTCCATCGAAATAGACAAAGGTGAATGGTGTGAGCTTCCAATCACATAACCTTCGATGAGGAAATCCTATTCCAGACTGATCCCATTTTCCTAAATGGACAAGTGTGTTGGATTGGTCATATATCCTATGAGGAAACATATCTTATAACTAGGGTTTTCCTACCAAAGCAGGCCAAGGCGTGTGGCCCCTGGGTTTCGTCACATTCACCGAATCACTCACGATCATCAGGCGGATGGACTGGAGGTTGATGAGACATTTCTTGTGCAAAAAGACCAGTTAGGGATGGCATTTGACTAGTAGCCATGTTTGAACTGGGGAATGAAAGCTGGTCAATGAGCTTGACCATTCTGCCTTCATACGGGAAACACATCACTCGAAAGAGTGAGGAAACAATAGCTCCCATGCTATAAATGTAGTCACACCCAAGGAGTAGATTGTAATCTAGAGGCCCTTGGACTACCATCATGTTTAGATGAACGATTTTCCTTCTCAAAGCTATGGGAAAATTTGGAAGGATCCCTAACAGTTGACTGGTTCCTTTATTGAAGCCTGACAGATTTCAAATCTCAGGTAAAAGCGATGGCGAAGCAAGTGCTTTCCAAGCAGTTGAGGAAAGGATACTCACAGAAGCCCCTCCATCTATGATAGTGCCAACCATGATCATTATGTAAGCTTGTACTATGATCCGGAATGGCACATTAGATGGTAGGCGAGGTCTCACTAGTAGATTCCAATCAAAGGAAACGACTAGATTGCTTGGAGAAGGGGACGAATAAACGGCCGGATGAATCTCTTGAACTGAGGAACTTCCTTCCTGTAGTAAAGGAACGGGTAAATTGCCCCCATGTTCATCAGATTCCGTGTTAACAAAAAGAATTTAAACGGTGTCGTTCTCATTCTCTTTGGAGACCGTATCATCTGAAGGAGAAACTTCTAAAGGCAAGACTAGGTCGACTACCGTCTCGACCTATTGACTTTGGTCTGTTGTGGACTGAGAGGGTTTATCTTCAATGATAGGCATTTCAATCAACAACAGAGGGGTGTCAGTCAGATTTTCAACTAGTGATTGACTCAGCAAGAGTTTCTTGTATCCAGGAGGAAGTCGCTGCGGTGAAGCAGGACAATTATCCAAGACTCTTTTAGCTTCATCCAAGAAAGGACAACGGTGGAGGGCATGATCACCTTCACATAGCCTACAAGGAAATTTAGATCTTCCTTTCTATCCATTGACTTCATTTTCACTAGTTGATGGTGTACTCTCAACATGATCGATAGAGGTTGAAGACACTGGATTGTGCAAACGGGGAGACCAGTCCCTTAGGATCCGTGGGATGCAAGGACAATCTCGATGATAGTGGTCCCCTTTGCAAATGACACATGGGGATTTAGGTTTGGATGGTGCAGTGTGTGGATTTTCGCAAGACGATGTACCGTTGCCCCCTTTCGCTGTTGGCTTCTTCTTCTTCTTCTCCTTCCCTTTCTTATTCTTCTCAGTTACTTGGTTTTTAGTGTTACTAGCTTCACCAAGCAAAGAGGAAGAAGGAGAGGGAGAAACAAACGAAGTAGAAGGTTGGGGAGAAACTTCAGTATCATCTGGTTGCTGATTCGATTGTTTAGGAATTACGGTGTTTTGAACGACAGAGGTTGAGAAAAACCATACTGGCAGGGCAATTGTCAATCCTGGAAGGGACAATGTAGCCATGTAAGGGGCACCAATATCTCCCCAAGAAGAGAAAGGACTAGGATTCCCCCCAAGGGGAAATCCTTGATTGGTGGACTCCATTTTCTCAACCTAAGACAAAAGAGGGAACAATGATGTTATTCCGATTAAAATAAATTTTATGACGCTTTGACACAACTTGCTTTTTCAATTTTTAAAAGTCGAGAAAAAGCTAAAGATGACTCTAGTCGCCTTCAATTTTTAATGAGCCTGAAGTGACAAGTGCTCAGATGGACCTTTTCTTTTAAGGAGTCTGAAAAGGAACGAAAGTGACTACTCTGGAAATCTAGAAAGAGGGATTACCAAATCAATCGCAAAACTACAATATACTTTTACATATGGCAGTCAATCTTCCCAAATGTTGTGCTCATTGCATTGCGATCGATAGGCCGACAGACACGGCTTCCTAAGGATAAAGTATATAGCCTATTGTGGTCTCCCAATATATACTCGACGGTACGTGGGAGCACAAGTCCGTACTGGCACTTGTCGTATCAAAGATGAGGAATCACCCAACCTACGATTAAAACGATAGTTACCAGGCTTTACGATGCCGGAATACGTCTCTAGCCTAGACTTCTAGATGTTGTGCGTTAGGTTCCAAAGTGTTTTTATGTTCATTGAGGTTTATTTTACAATTGATGTTTCTTAAGAAGTTTTCCTTTCAAGGTTCACCGCGTGATGTAGATATACAATTCCTAAATATGCAATCTAAGATGATAAACAATCATTTATTTTCTTTTAACAATGAAAATTCTAGCTACTAAGGAAAGAAGAGTAAAATTCTTTCAACATAGAGCAGAGAGCACACACTAAATGCACTTTTCCTAAATCAATTTCCGCATGCAATCTAAATGCAAATGCACATGCATGTATCTGTTTTTCAATTTCCTTAATGTGCGAATGACAAAAAGAAAACTAAGTACAGATTTGAACTAATTTTCCTCAAAGCGACACTTTAACAATTTCTTTTCAAAAACGAAAGGAAGACTAAGACGACACTTTCAATTTCGAAAGGAAAACTGTTTTCAACACTTCAAAGAATTGATAACTCAAATCAAATACAATGGCAAAAGTGTAATCAACTATCTAAAAGAGGAAGACTCTACGACAGTCTTTTTCTTGACTGAAAACGACAATTGCGACACTTTCAAATCAAAAGATAACAGTTCGATTAAGCTACTATTTTTAAACGAGGACTGTAAATGATGAAAAATACATAAAAAACATTCACAATTCCTTATCAATGGAGGCTAAATAATGTAAAGGAAGAAGGTTTCAACAGTGATATACTGATCATAGACAGCAAAACTCTTGAATAGAGCTGAAAATAATGAAGAAAAAACCAAAATCTGGAGGTAGAAACAGTCTCACTCAATCATCGCACCTGTCCTTAAGGAAAATAGGGATGCATCTCACCTACAACACATGGGAGGTGCGATGCATCCAGACTGCCAATGAGGGGTAGTGCGATGGTCTAGGGACGAGACTGAGCTCGGTTTTTACTCACAGTTTGCAGCTAAGCTCAGGGGTTTAGGCTGACCTTATGATAGGCAGTAAACACAAAGTATAGGGGCTGATCTAGTGAGGTTATTGAGCTACCACCAGGGCTCTTAGGATGTTTGCAAGTCAAATGTTCAGTTCATAAACCAACCCGGAGATTGACTGAAGCAATGTTGATCTACTTTGCAGTTGCATAGCAAAATCAGTTCGAAGGCTAGCTGGCTTAACTTCAGGCTCCGTCTGTAGTATATAAAGCAAATAACAAAGACAAACAAACAAACAATTCACTCCCCAACGGAGTCGCCATTTTGTTTTCAGGAAAACTAGTGTCCACTCAGAGCTACTAGTCCCACTAGGACAGGTAGCTATCTTAGAAACAAGCAATTTAAAGTTACCTGTTTTTGCCTTTATGAGAGATAGATGAGAGAGAAGCAGAGAGTACCAACCTCAGTCTTTCGCTTGGCTCCTTGCTTTTTTCCTCTCCCCTTTGATAAAGCTTCGCCATTCCTTCCTCGCTTGTCCCACTTCAAAGAACACCTGTAGAGTGAAAGCAGCAAAATACCATCAAAGAATAGAGATCTATAACCATAAACAATATAGGATCAAATGTACATTAACCATACACATGCATAAACAAATACAAGATTCAGAAATATACAAGCATATGGAAGAAAAATCAAATAGCTTTATTGATAGAAGTAGTAGAAGAGAGGATTACAACCCAGTTGTTTGATCCAGCGCCATCCTCCCAGCATGAAAGCCCTCTTCACCTCATGAAAAGACTAGATCACCCAACAATACAATGCTTTACAGAGAAACCAACAACACTTCCTTACAAAATACAAAATTCCAGCCTTTGGATCTCTAGGATGAGGGATCCATACATAGATATTTGCAGGGGGTGAGTTAGCTTGTGGGATTTTGATTAGTGTCATTTCTTTGATATTTCTTGGTTCCACTTGGAGATTTCATTATCTCTTACTCATCCCTGGGCGAATTCAGAGAGGCAAGTGTCAAATGAGCAGTTTCTAGAAGATTCTCTGGGTTTCCACCTAGCAAACTGCCTCTGCCATTTGTCTACTCTCGCTCATCGCACCTTACAGAAGGGATTTTCAGTATGCATCGCACCCTCTGTGTGTAATAGGTGAGATGCATCGCACCCTTAGCATGGAGCAGCTTGTATGGTATAGGTTTGACTAGTTCTGAGCAGTTTTTCAGGGAGAACTTCTGGGAAATGATGTAATCAGTTGACCTTGTTCCTTTAGGGTATGAAACAACACTTTTAGGGGTTTAGAAGCCCTTGGTTTATGGAAATATGTGATTGGGGTTGCAGTGCCCAAATATGTCTATAACAGACTGGGATTCTTGGCTTAGGCAAGCAGGAAAGGCAACGACGGTCGTAGCAACAACAACAAACTGTGTTATTTAAAACATAATGAAAATATACACAGTGCAAACCTGGTGGCAGAGTTTGTACCAGGTTTTCTTCTGTCAAACAACTTGAACAACAGTGGAGGCAGGCAACAGGAGAAAAAGAGGAAGCAATTAGGAAAATGACCAGGTTAAACTGGGAAGCGTACTAGTGATATTTAGTTAAACCTTACAGCCAGTGGATGACCCTGCGATGCTTAACCTATTCCACACAGAATATGGTGTCATCACTAACCGATGTCGTGTTCACTGGGTAGTTGAAATCTGTGATCAGCCGACCGACACAGCTCAAACTCATGATGAACATCTGCGATCTTAAAGATCAAACACAAAGGAGTTAGTCACCATGTTTTAATTTCTAATTTTTTGCACAATTTGAGGAAGGTCGTTTAAATCTCCACAACTATTTTTGTAATAATCTATTATTAGGATTTATAGTTTAGTATTTAAACCCCTCCCATGCATTTAGAGAGGGGTCCAGAAATTTTATCAGAAACAATCTTCAAAACATGCACTTCTGTCCCTTTGAGGAAGTTCTGGTGAAATGAATAGAACAGGATTTATTTTTATCTTATCTCACATCTTCTACTGAAATTGCACTTTTGTACTCTTAGATGGTGTTGGATTGATTGGAAGTAGGTCGATATTGTTGAAACACATGAGCATAACTTATTACAAATGGTACTTTTATCTCGTGATTTTGTTTTGTTTACGTATTAAGCAATAATTTTTCTTCAAATTGTTTATGTATGAAAGTTTAAAGCTTGGTTAGTATTATTGCACTTTTTTATGGTGATGGCCTAAATTTTATGTTGAATATATGAATAATTTCTTATGCGATATATCTTTCACAATTATTTCGGCTAACTATTTATCCGAAATGATTATTGTTAAAATGATTTCACTTCCTATTGCAATTGAATGATCTTTATTACCAATTGCTTTAGGACATTATTGTAGATCGCATGTTTCAATTTTATTCTCGGGTATAGTCATAGCTAGATAGTGTTTAAATTAGGATATATGCATGTGATTATTAGTTAGTTTAGATTACTTTTAGCTTAAACATTCCTCCGAACTATCATATATCACCCCATTAGCACTATCATAATTTATATTGGGAAATTGGTCCCATTACCCCCAGTGGAAGCCACTACACCAAACAGAAAAGGAGCAGCCAACCAAGGTTTGGACCGAGTGGCTTTCCCCCAATGTTGTAAGCAATTATTTTCGAGGCTTCAACATGGAGATACACACTTACCATGAGGTAAGGATAAAAAACACCTATTGTCCACAAATTCCCTCAACTCCAGGATCTCTCTCGCTCAATTCGTCGCCGTGGGAGCTTAGATATGGGGGAAGAGAATCACTCAATGTCCTTGATCATCCAGGACCCTTACCCAGGAGGGTCACATTCATCAGTCCAAGTTGTCTCTAAGGACCAAGAACTTCCTTTTAGCAAAGCCTTTTTGAGTATATCCACAATTTTTTCATTAGTCGAAATATGACAGAGTCTCACTACTCCTCTTTGCATCATGTCACGTATATAGTGATATTTGATCTCAATGTTCTTTGAATTGTCATGAAATACATGATTCTTTACTAATTGGATACCACTCTTGTTGTCAAAATATATCACTATCGTGTCTAGAAACTGATCAAACAACTCTCCAAAGAGCTTCCTCAACCAAACAGCCTCACAACTAGCCATGCTAGCAACAAGATACTCTACCTCTGTTATACTTAAAGCAACAAACTTTTGTTTCTAGCTCATCCAAGATATCATGATAGATCCCAAGATAAAGAAACACCCTGACGTGTTCTTCCTTTGAATGATATTTCTAGCCCAATCAACATCAATGTATCCATTAAATCGTACATCTCTGAAAGTATATCTCAAACCAAGATTGATTTTCCCATGCAAATATCTCAGCACATACTTTGCAGTAACCCAGTGTGCATGAAGTGGCTTAGTCATGAATTGACTCAAGGTGTTAACTGCAAAACATATGTCCGGACGGGCGTTCACAAGGAACATTGATGCTCCAGTTAATTTTCAATATTTAGAAGGGTTAGCCAAGTTGGGTCCAATAACATATTCACATAACTTATTGAAGTTCATTTCCATTAGAGTGGCCAAGGACTTGCATTCTACCATTCTGAATCTTTCTAGTAGCTTCAAAAAATATTTTCCTTCGGAAAGGACTTGAGTTCTTTGCCACACTTGTAATCCTAGGAAGTAATGCATTAAAACAAGATCCTTCATTTCAAACTCAAAGGCGAGCTCCCTCTTACACTAAAGCATCAGAGGCTCACAACCTTTCAAGAATAGATCATCAACATATAAAATCAAAATCAAAGGCATACCTTGGACCACTTTGAAGTAGAGGTTCATATTAGCACTACTTCTTATGAATCCAAGATTCATCAAGTAACTATCAATGTGGGCATACCAGGTTCTAGGGGCTTGATTCAAACCATATAATGCCTTCTTCAACCTACAAACATGAGTCTTCATGTCCTTCACTTCAAATCCCTGAGGCTTCTCAACATATACTTCTTCTTGTAGTTTTCCATGAAGAAATGTCGTCTTTATATCCATTTGGTGAAGGGTCCATCATTGACTAGTAGCAAGGGAAACTCGATCTAATGATGACGTAGAAGGAAACAAGTGCAAAGATGTCATCATAATATTCTCCCTCTTTCTGGGAGGATCCTTGAACTATGAACCTTTCCTTGTATTTCTCAATGCTTCCATCAACTCCATGTTTGATCTTGTACAACAATTTCAAGGCTACAACAAAATTTCCTTTAGATCTCGGAACAACATCCAAAACATCATTCTTCATAATGGATTCATATTATTTGGCCATAACATCCTTCCAAACTTGTTCTTTCACTGTGTTTTGAAAGGTGGGAGGCTCAACTTGAATGAGGTTTCTCATAGCTACAACATACCCTTGATACCTGCATGGCTTCTTGCTTTCTCCAAAGGTTCCTCGGGTAGTAATATGCATCTCGGCATGCTGTAATGTGTCATGAACCCATAATGGTATCTTATTGGCAGGGTGATCACATGGAGGAGGAACTAATGGGTCCATAGGCTCCATGGGATCATTAAAAACATATTTCTCAGGTTCAAGCTCAAAAGGGCTTTCTAGTATGTCCATGTCATCATCTTTCTTCTCAAAATGAGGAGGTGGAGAAAGGTCGCTTGCTTTTCCAAGGACAACATCTTCATCGAAAGTTATGTCCCTGCTAAAATCAATTTTCCTTTGACATATATATATATATATATATATATATGCTAAAGGATTTAGAATTTTCGCAATATCCAACAAATGTACCTTTCTTTCTGGTGACTTCCAACTTGTTCCTCTTGTTCTTCAGTACATGAAAGTATACGTGGTAGCCAAGTATCCTAAGATGTCCAACATCGGACTTAATACTTGTAAATACTTATTCAAGGGTCTTATTATCCAGATCTTGATGAGGAACCCTGTTTTGTACATAAAATTATTGTTGCTTATCCCCAAAGAAACTTTGGTAGCTTTTGATCATGTAGCATAGCTCGGGAAACTTCTACTATGGAATAATTCTTCCTTTCAGCCACACCATTTTGCTTGGGATTTTATGGTAAAACAGTCTCCTTCTTGAGACCTTCCTTCTTGCAATAGTCAATGAACTCATTTGAAGTTTACTCTCCACCATTGTCAGATTTGAAGACCTTAATTTCCTTTCCTCTTTAGTTCTTTATCAGAACCTTTAATTCCTTAAACATATCAAAAGCCTCATTCTTATGCTTCAAGTAGTAAATCCAGGTTTTCTTGAAGAAGTCATCAATGAATATGATATAATAGAGATGACCACCAAGAGAATTCACTGGCATGGGTCCACAAAGGTCAAAATGAATGAGTTGAATAATTCCATCAATCTTGTTCTTACCAGAGAGGAATGGTCCCCTTGTCTTATTACCACTAGAAAATCCCGAACAAACTCCATCATGAATTGCTTGAACATTGGGCATACTAGAGAATAACTTCTTTAATTTTGGTAGTTCTTCATAATGTATATGAGCTAATATTCGGTGCCACAACTCATTTTGATGATTAATGTCATGGACCATTGCTAGTAGAGACCTTCCATTGACTCTGTAGAGTCCTTCAATTCTAGATCCCAATGCAAATGCATCCCTCATGCGATATTCATAGGCCATTTGAGGAATTTTCCTCTTATGAAAGCCACTGTCATCCCTTTGTCTTCCAAGGAAGATATGGATACCTAGTTCTTCTTTAGTCTCAAAACATACATAACATCCTAAAGAAGAATGAATTCCCTAGAGTCCAAATGAAATTTGAAAGAATCAAAACCTCTCATAGAATGAGTAGTGTTGTCCCCAAGAATGATTTTTAAATTGGTCTCCCTCTAAACCAGATTTGAGAGGACTTCCTTATATCCAGAGAAATGTCTAGAATCCCCATTATCTACAACTAACTATCATACGAATCCAGAGGGGAAGAACTAGAAAGAGAGGAAATAATAATATATTTAGATTGGATAGAAACTGCATTATTTTCATACTTGGAATTTCTTTCTCTCTTTTGTGGATGATAGCTTCCTTCTCGATCATGAGGGGCATCTCTTCTTCTTCTATCATCTCTCCTCCTTCTATCATCACCTCTTCTTCTATCATCTCTCCTCCTTCTATCATCACCTCTTCTTCTATCATCACTTCTTCTTCTATCATTGTACCTGTTGTTATTGTAGCCTCAGTTGGGCCTTGGAGCATCTCTCTTTCTCGGACAGTCTCAGGCATAGTGACCATACTTGTGGCAGTTGGAGCATTCAACATTGTTGAAGAATCTAGGGCCAATGTAGTACTCATGTGATTCTTCTTGACTTGATAACTGTTTGTGAGGTGTTTTAACTTTTCTTCTTAACATAGTCTTCATTAGTTATTATAGAGTGTTTCTTTGTTAGTTCATCAAATAGATATCAAAACAAAGAGACAAGAACACAAGATGTTTGGCTTTTTACCAGGGCCAAAACCTCTCCCTCTTGGAGAGTAAAAATCGCATAAAATTCTTCTTATAGAGATTCCAAATGATGAATACCAAGACCATGACCCTTGACCTACTAGGCCACTCCAAGACTAGGACACCAATCCTCTTCTTGCTGCTGAGATCATCATCATCATTACTGCTTCATGAAGATCATCATTCATGCCTCCTTCATTGAGATATTCATGGGAGTATGATTGCTACACCATATCTCCATATGTACTTAGTTCATTGATGATGCTTCATCATTGTTCCATCGTTACTGCATTCTTACTAAGATCATTTCTACTACGCCATCATTATTGTTGCTTCATTATTACACCCTTGCTGCATTACCACTGAGATCTTCTTTAGACCACCTTCGAGACCATGATTACAATGAATGTGTTTAGTAGGTATGCTAATACTAGATGATCACATAGATCCTCTTCATCATGAACATGTCAAGACTATGAGACAATGATCTCTGTGACTGTGTTTATGCTGAGACAAAGTATCCCTGAGATCCTTCTTCTAATATGAGACTATGACTGTGTCTTCTCCTGCACTTTCACCAAGACAGTAATCAGATTCTCCTTGCACTGAGGTCTGCTACAGCTATGTTGAGACTATATCACTATGACCATGTAACTAGACCAATATTTTGTCCTCATTCAAAGTTGTAAACTTGTGAATAGACCTCCAAAAAAAGTTATCTTAAAGTGTCTTCCCACACCCCCTATACCCATCCGCAGTTGCAGAGACTTTTCTGAAAATATGAGCTTTTTTGGTGACCTCAGCGGGCTATTTATAGTTGTCACGACTCTATAAATAAGCCAACATGACAATGAAGTGTTGTGTCACTTCATTTGAGCCGACATGACTGATCTTTATGTCGTTTTGTTGGATGACTTCACTGTATTTGATATTGTTTTGTTTGTTGCTCTTTTCAAGAGGATTGTGCTGGTCTTGGAGGGCTAATCTAGTCACTAGGTAGACTTATATTCATTACATATATGCTCAAGAAGAGATCTTTACACATGTCTTTGACGTTACTAGACCTATGGAATGAGCAAGAAACTCATTCTTATAATTTACAAAAATAATATATTTTTTCTTGATAAGTACAAAGATCAAAATTACATTTGTAAATACCAAACCTAGTTACACTTTCTTCAACACTCCCTTTTAACTAGGGAGGTATTTATAATGGTACTTGGTCATTCTCAATCTGAAGAATTTCTCATAAGAAGAATTGAACTGGTAACCCATCTATTATAGCATCATAGTAACCAACATTGTTTAATGCAAGGCTTTAACTAACAGTTCTATCTCTCATAAAATCATAGCACAATGTTGGCGAGATCAATGATTTATAGACACCTTTATCATTGTCTCTCAAGGTACATACCCACCCGAGTGTTCACTTTCCTACTCTTATCTTGGATGCCCTACACATCCTCAAAGAGCATCGGATGCCAGATGATTACCCAATCCTCCATTATTTCTTCCTATGTGAAGACAAGAATGTTGTGTCTACATTTCCATTCATGGCCTTCACCTAGACTTATGGTTGTTAGTCCTGGTCTAGTGCATGACACATGAAATATAAAAACACAGTGGTCACTCATTTTTAATCAGGGGTGATTTGATGCAAGCTCCCTCTTGATCAGGGACCTGTCAGAGCTCCCTCTTAGCTAGGGACTCTTCTATACATCAACAACTTCTTCTTTGTGTGTCCTTTAGCTGCTTGATCAAATTCTCTCCTTGATGTCATGAAAGTTAGTTGAGCTTCTTTCTTGTAGGGAAACAATCATTGGTCACTTTCCTCAGTTCATCACATCATTCCTTTCTTCATGGAAAGTGGCCTTATTTATATCTAGAGACTTCATCATATGACTACTTCTTTCTCATCATGCTTCTTCCATTCATCACATGAATTCTAGTTGTACTTGTAAGTAGCCCTGCATGAACTTATCTAGGTATTATTCAAGAAATCAAATAAATCATTAAATCAAATCGTACCTTACTAGGTGGCTCTTCATCATGACATATTTTTGTAGGTATCAACATCCTACATTCATGTTGATGCATCTCCCAAAGATATCCATTGTCAAGGTTTTACATATTTTCCATCAGAGCCTTCATATCTTTCTGGGAGATTTTCTAGTCAAGTCTTCTTGATCTTTTGCATGTTGATTTTCTTCATCAGGGTTGCATATCACACGATCTCTTCCTTCCTTACACATTCCATCCTCAGGGTCCTTAATCATAGTTTCTTAGTTGTGATCAGCCACCTCATACTTCATATGAGGACATATTATGTTGATTTCATCTAGTGTGTCTTATGTATTCTTGCATCCTTTCAGAGGAGGAGATCCTTTTTCTCTTGATCATGCTTCTCAAGATAGAAGTAATGATCTATGTTACCTACAACCATATGAAATATCATAATATTAAACACAAGCACACATACCTTATTTTTACCTTCAGGTCATCGAGGCTTCTTCTAACAGCTTCCTTGATTGAAGAGATCTTCAATCCCTTGATCTGCTTCATGTCATCACGTCAATGTGTCATGGATTCCATAAGTTGGAGTTCCTGTTGAAACATTTACTTCCTCTCTAGATTAGTGAATCCTATGATGAGGATTTCATCAGAGAATTTTGAGGATCTGGTATATCCCCAACTGGCAGATGTTTCCTTTTTGACTTGATGTATGATGAGCCTTGTCCTAGATGACTTCTTCCTTTCAATGTCCACTGAGGTTTCTAAGAGCTATGTCCTTCATGTTTTGTCTATCATGGACTTTGTCCTTCATGATTCCCATGGAGATGTCACAAGTTCTTGTTTCTAATGCTTCCATGATGTGACGATGCATCTTATCATCATTGTCATATCTTATGGTAGAAGCTTATGATAGGACCCTTTTGTGAGGGATACCATATTACTCATGAGAGATTTTTTACTCCCTCTTTCCATGGCCCTTTTCTTTAGCTTCCTCCATCTGTTTGGTGATATGAGCTTCCATAATTTTAGCTATACCTATTCTTCCTTGTTTGAGGAACAAACTTCCCTTTCCTTTCTACACATGATTAGTCCTTTACCCTTCAATACTTTTGTCACCAACTTGTCTTTCTCTATTTAGCATAAAGACCATAAGTTATCGAATGAGGTAACGTTCTTATCTTATAGATATTTGTTACCTTGATTATTTGTTAGTGAATAATGGTTATCTTCCTTTCTAGGTCGTGTAGATGGAAGATATCACACATCCTTTGATACCCTTTACTTTCATGTAGATAAGATTTCTTGTGACCTCTTCTTTATTGCATCTTTAGATAATGAGTTTATCATCTACATCATTTTGATGTCTCCAATATTGCTATGTGAGGGGATCTTTCATAAGCATCACATTCCATAAATTTAGAGGAGACCTATTGATGTGTTTAATGACTTCAACTTCTTAGAGGACTATGACTATCCTCCTTCTTCATGCAAGGAATATCGATGACCCATCAACTTATAGATGTCCTTGCAATTCATGAAGTCATTTAACTAAATTTATAAACTGAAAAGATACTTATTTTTCATGTGAAGATGAAATCTTCACCTTGATCATGTTGATGATGTTTGAACAAGATGTATGAGGGCTTCTTCTTGGATGATCTTCTTTCAAGTGAGAAAGCCTTTCCTTAATAGAAAAGGTTTCTCCCTTTTGATGATTTGTTGCTTCCTCGGACGGTCTTCTTCTAGGGAAAGGAGATGATCCTTACTTGATTTCATAACCTTAGAGATGACAATGCCTTCTTGCTTTCAATATGCCTTATTTTGTAGTGTAGATTAGGGTTGCTTCCATGGTGTCAACCTTTTCCAAGATGAGGTCTTGCGTTTTGGAAAAATTTTATGATGGTTTTGGTGGCCTTTTGATGATGACTTGTGAGGATAAAAACTCTTATTGTTGTAGACTGTTTTCTAGATTGCATAGACAAAATTCCTTTTTTTTATTGTAGACTGATGTTGTAGACTTGATCCTTTAATCTTGAATAAACCTTTAAACTTGTTTTAATGCCCTTCTTGAATATTGATCCTTGTATGTCTCTTTTATTTCCCTTCCTTTGACTTCAACACCTTAGCTCCGATTCCATGTTGAAGAATCTAGGGCCAATGTAGTATTCATGTGATTCTTCTTAACTTGATAACTATTTGTGAGTTGCTTTAACTTTTATTCTTAACATAGTCTTTAGTAGTTATTATTAGAATGTGTCTTTGTTAGTTCATCAAATAGCTATAAAAACAAAGGGACAAGAACAAAATATGTTTGTCTTTCTGCGAGGGCCAAAACCTCTCCCTCTTTGAGAGGAAAACCTGCATAAAATTCTTCTTATAGAGATTCCAATTGATGAATACCAAGACCATGATCATTGACCTACTAGGGCACTCCAAGACCAAGACACCAATCCTCTTCTTGTTGTTGAGATCATCATCATCATTATTACTTCACGAAGATCATCATTCATGCTTCCTTCATTGAGATATTTATGAGAGTATGATTGTTGCACCATGTCTCCATCTGTACTTAGTTCATTGTTGTTACTTCATCATTGTTCCATCTTCATTGCATTCTTACTAAGATCATCTCTACTGCACCATCATTATTGTTGCATCATTATTGCACCCTTGTTGCATTACCACCGAGATCTTCTTTAGACCACCACTGAGACCATGATTACAATGATTTTGTTTAGTAGGTATGCCAAGACTAGATGATCACAGAGATCCTCTTCATCATGAACACATCAAGACTGTGAGACAATGATCTATGTGACTTCGTTTATGTCGAGACAAAGTATCCTTGAGATCCTTCTTCTAACATGAGACTATGACTATGTCTTCTCCTGCACTTTCACTAACACTGTAATCAAATTCTCCTTGCACGGAGATCTACTACAGCTATGACGAGACTGTATCATCATGACCCTATAACTAGACCGAGATTTTGTGCTCATTTGAAGTTGTAGACTTGTGAACAAACCTTCGAAAATTTTTATCCAAAACTATCTTCCTGCACCTCCTGTACCCATCCGTAGTTGCAGAGACTTGTCCAAAATTCTTAGCTTTTGTGGCTACCTCAGTGAGCTATTTATAGTTGTCACAACTCTATAAATAAGTCGAAATGACAGTGAAGTGTTGTGTCACTTCATTTGAGCCGACATGACTGATCTTTATGTCGTTTTGCTGGCCGACTTCACCTTATTCGACATCGTTTTGTTTGCTGCTCTTTTCAAGAGGATTGTGCTTGTCTTAGAGGGCTAATATAGTCACTAGGTAGACTTATATTCATTACATATATTCTCAAAAAGAGATTTTTACACGTCTTTGACTTTCCTAGACCTATGGAATGAGCAAGAAACTCATTCTTATAATTTAAAAAATTAATATTTATTTTTCTAGATAAGTACAAATATCAAAATTACATTTGTAAATACCGAACCTAGTTACACTTTCTTCAACAAATGTGAGGCTTATATTTTCTCAACCTTCTCTTGGAGTTCTTGGATTTAGGAGAATAATTCCTTGGATTTGATGGTCTCCCGCTACCCTTCCTCTTCTTTTCTTGTGTAGAATTTAATGCAAAGGGCTCTCCTTCTTCATGATTTTGAATCCTTCCTCCGTAAATCATCCTAGTTTCCTCTTGAGCACATTTTCCAATGAGGTCATCAAATGTCAGGAGTCTATTGTTGTTGCTTAAAGTAGTATTGAAGGTTTTCCAAATAGGAGGAAGACCTTGAAGAGTTATTGTCACGAACTCTCTATCATATATAGGATCTAAAATAATTTGTAATTAATCTCGTATTTGGGATACCCTCATGATATAAGATTGCACAGATTATCCCTTGTTCATTTTCAATTCCTTGAGTGTATTCTTGAAGGAGAGTATATGATTCAAATTGTTGACCTCATATATCCCAATCAACTTATCATAGATATTCTTAGACTTTTTCAAGCTTCCAACATAAACAAGTAAATGATATTGCAAACCATCAATGAAATTTTTCTTGACTTTGAGCTCACCATTGTTGTAGTTGGATTTGATAGTAGAAAAAGCATTCTCCAGAGGCTGGGGCACCTTTCCTTGCACATATTCCGAAACATTGTTGTCATCCATTATAACTTGCAACCTGATCTTCCAAGTATCAAAGTTTGATGAGTCAACCAACTTCTTATTATCCTTGAAGAAAAAGGTAGTCAACTTTTCCAAAGAAATTAAACTCCTTCAACTTATTTCAAAGATAGTAGCTCTTGTTTCTTGTCTGCTTTGGCATTTCTTCACCTTAGCTCCGAAACCATGTTAATTTTCCATTGTTCTATTTCTTTAGCCCAATTCTTTTCTTGAATTAAAAATCAATCCAATATTTAAATAATAAATAGCAATTGTAGATATAATAGTTAATACAATGAACAATAGAAGAAATGGCAAGAGACGCCAAATTTTGTCAAATACCAAGAAAAAACCCCACAAGGGGTAAAACACTTTCAAATTCTTATTCTTATTAGATTGTCATAAAATGTTCAGCAGAGAGATACAATGATTCAATTCATCAACAACAAGGTCAAAGTCAAATTCTTGGCCATCCAACAAAACCAATATTTAAAGTCCAATAGATGATCCCAAAAGTCAAATATAGCCAAATTGTCAAATCTGCAATTTTGGTCAAAGTCAACAAAATTTAGACAAGCCCTAATCAGTCACAAGTCAACAGTCAAAATATTCAACCTCTAATTCTAGTCAAACTTCAGTCAAAATAGTCCCAAAAATCATGGTCAAACCTGGTCAATGGAGAGAGAAGGTTTGCATTCAAAGTCTCTGGTCAACTGCCGTCACATTGCCCAAAAAACCTTAGTCCTTGTGCCAAAGAATTTTACCTCCAAAACATTCCAAAAAAGGCTAAGTCAAATCAAGTCAAACTATGCCCAAACTCAAAAAGTCAACATTGGTCAAAGTGTTGGTCAAAGATAGATTTTGTCCCTCTGAAATTTACTCTCTCTTCTCTTCACACATGTGGATGAAGACCTGAAATTTTGAGATGTACGAACCTCCAAGAGAAGAAGACATGATGTGTGAGATGATGATACCAAATGAGGTGACTTTGACTTGTATTTATATGCTTCCTTTGAGCCCTAATTATGACTTTAGGCCGACCTAAGCGTTTGTGCACTTTTGGGTTTTCATATTCAAAATATTTTTTTCCTTAACCAAATTAAATTCTTCCAAGGGAAAAGAGGGTCTTCTCAAGATGAGGAAGGTTGTCCAAAGGATAGAATTTGTCCCTAATCTGCCAAATTAATACTCTCTCTCAACTAGGGAGAGATTTATGGCTGCATCATAAGTCTTGTCTCAAATGTATCGACATCATCAAGTCTAATGTCATCTCTGCTCATCTTTTCTCATCTACTGAACACTCTCAAATCTAACTTAAGAGGAAATTGACATCGCAGGGGAGCTCAAGCTACCACTCTCTATCCAAGGACAATAGGAAGGATATGACTTACCATGGAAGGAAAGGATCACAAGTATCCTATTTTTTGTTGATCTTCCCATTAAGACCCTAAAGATTCAAGTGGTAGAACACTTGCATCCACTAACTTGGGAGGAGATACATACTTACCATGAGTCGTAAGGATCAAACATAACCCAAAGAACTTGGTGGAGAAACAAACTTACCCTACAAAGTAAGGATGAGACACATCCAATTCACCTCCAACCCATTGGCCAGATGGGGAGGAACAATCCCAATAGGCTCAACTTATGGGAAGGATGCATATTGGGGTATAATTGATAGGGGAGATACTCACTTACCATGAGGTAAGGATCAAACACACCCCTAAGATGACAATATGGTAGATACACACTTATTGTGAGGTAAGGATCAAACACACCTATTTTCCATGAGTTCCCTCAACCCCATGAGCTCTTTGGCTCAATTCCTCACCCTGGGAGCTCAAATAGGGGGGAAGAGCACCATTCAGTGTCCTCAATCAGCCAAGACCCTTACCTGGGAGGGTCACATCCATTATTCCAAGATGATATTTGAGGACCAAGAACTTCCATTTCAACAAAACCTTGGTGAGTATATCCACAATTTTTTCATTAGTCGAAATATGACAAAGTCTCATGGCTCTTCTCTGCATCCTGTCACATATCTACTGATATATGATATCAATGTGCTTGGACTTGTCATGAAATACAAGATTCTTTGCTAATAGAATCCCACACTTGTTGTTGCAATAGATCAATGTCGTGTCCAAGGCCTGCTCAAATAACTCTCCAAATACCTTCCTTGTTAGGTCCCTATACTACTAGTGTAACCCCTTATTGTTATTAGTAGAACCCCCTTATTATATTGTTGTGCCCATGTAGTCCCCATATTGTTATTATTATGCCACATAGAAGCCCACTATTGTTATTATTGTGCCCTTACATTATTATTGTTATGTCATCTCTGATTATATTATGACCTCTTAGACTCCCATATATATAAAGGAGGTCTTGTCATTTGTATCATCCAAGAATTGTTCATTCATGTAATGTAAAGGAGGATGCCCCCTTGAATAGGTTGGATTCTAAGGCATTGATCTATCTTTTCTCTCTTTTTGTGAGCTGGTCAATTTTCACTAACGAAATGATAGCACATTATAAGGATATAAAGAGAAACACCTTCTTTAGCCAATTGATAAATCTCAAACAAAAGTGTTCAATGGCAGAGCACATTGAAGACTTTCAAAATTTGAATATAAGGAAAAATGATATTCCAGACAAGTAGAGGATTGATGTCTCCATAGGGACTTTAAAGGATAACATTCAACATGAGGTTCGTCTTTGGGAACCTAATTCATTGGAGAAGGCATTCCGGTTGCCAAGAAAAGTGGAAAGCAAAATTATGGCAACAAGGAATTCTACCCCTCAAAATTATAAATATGGAAGTCTTGTTTCTCCTAGCCTTCCACAACCTACAAGGTTAACACCACAATAATTGGAAGAAAAAAGAGCAAAAGGACTTTGTTACAATTGTGATAACAAATACATTAAAGGTGATAAGTGTGCTGAGAAGAAATTATTTTACATTGATTGTGAAGAGGAGGAAGAAAAGGATCAAGAAACATCAAAAGAAGAGGATATACACCAGGAACCAACCCTAGAGAAAGAAGAAATGAATCCAACGATATCTTGTAAAGAATTGACAAGAATTACCACTCGTCAAACTCTTAAGATAGAAGGACATAGCAAGAAGAAAAAGGTTCAAGAAGTGAAATATCACATCGAGAAAGAAGAAATGAATCCGACCATATCTTGTAATGCATTGGCCGGAATTACCACTCCTCAAACTATCAAGATAGAAGGACATATCAAGAAGAAAAAATTTCGAGAATTGAAAGATCACATCGAGCATCAAGAAATGAATCTGACCATATCTTGTAATGCATTGGAAGAAATTACCACTCCTCAGACTCTCAAGATAGAAGGACATATCAAGAAGAAAAAGATTCAAGTAGTGAAAGATCACATTGAGCATCAAGAAATGAATCCGATCATATCTTGTAATGCATTAGAAGAAATTACCATTCCTAAAACTCTCAAGATAGAAGGACATATCAAGAAGAAAAAGGTTCAAGAAGTGAAAGATCACATCGAGCATCAGGAAATGAATCCGAAAATATCTTGTAATGCGTTGGCCAAAATTACCACTCCTCAAACTATCAAGATAGAAGGACATATCAAGAAGAAAACAGTAATAGTGTTGATTGATTCGGGTAGTACCCATAATTTTATTCATTGTAAGATAGCCGAGGAATTGAATTTCTTCCTATATCTAGCACCAGAGTATCAAATAATGGTTGGAAATGGAGGAACCACAAATTTCTCTGGAAAGTGCCATAATATCAAGCTATCCATTGGAGAATATGTATTGAATAGCCCAATGCTTTCCATTCCAATGGATGGTGCTGATGTTGTACTAGGAGTCTAATGGCTACACTCCTTGGGCACAATAGCTTTTAATTTTCAAGAACTTTTCATGAAATTTTCTTTGGAAGGAAATGAAGTTGAATTAAGGGGCATCACAGGGAAATTTGGAAAGATAATGATCTCTAACGGAATGACAAAGATTCTAAATAAAGAACGAAGAGGCGTAATTGCACAATTAGGTTCGCTAGAGGTTCCTACATCGAAATCATCTATTTCTCCAGATCTCCAAAAAGTCATGGACAATCATTCCAAGGTATTTGAGACTCCCAAATGCCTCCCACCTATTCGTGATCATGATCATGCTATTCATTTGATTCCAAGAAGTGTTCCTCCAAACATCAAGCATTGCAAATATCCATATTCCCAAAGGAGTAAAATTGAATGTATGGTTACCGAAATGCTAGAGGTTGGTAGAATTATCCAACCAACTTCAATAAAAAAAGCAGGGGATGAATAGAAGAAGGACGAAGAAGTGTGGCCACCCATTCAAAAGTTGTAGAAGATCCCAGTTCAAACAATATTCCCAGAACATGACGAGGAAGGAAAAATCATATTGGAGCCTGGAGTAGTCACAGAAACAAGAACCCGACAACTATGAAATCGATCAATTTCAGAGTATCTCATCAAGTGATAGAATTTACTCGCTGAAGATTCCACATGGGAGGACAAGAATTTTATATAGAAGCATCAAGAACCTCTCAAGCGTTGAGGACAACACTTTTTAAAGGAGAAGGGCATGTTAGGTCCCTATACTACTAGTGTAACCCCTTATTGTTATTAGTACAACCCCCTTATTATTGTTGTACCCATGTAGTCCCCATATTGTTATTATTGTGCCCCATAGAAGCCCACTATTGTTATTATTGTGCCTTTACATTATTATTGTTATGTCAGCTCTGATTATATATGACCTCTTAGACTCCTATACATAGAAAGGAGGTCTTGTCATTTGTATCATCCAAGAATTGTTCATTTGTGTAATGTAAAGGAGGCTTCCCCCTCGAAGAGGCTGAATTCTAAGGCGTTGATCTATCTTTTCTATCTTTTTATGAGGTAGTTTCATAACATTCCTCAACCAAAATGCCTCACAGCTAGCCATGCTAGCAGCAATATACTCCGCCTCTGTCATAATTAAAGTCACAAACTTTTGTTTCCTACTTATCCAATATATCATGGAAAATCCCAAGCTAAAGAAACACCTTGATGTTCTCTTCCTGTTGATGACATTTCTAGCCCAGTTAGCATTAGTGTACCCATGAAGTTATACATCTCCAACAATATATCTTAGAGCAATATTTATTATCCCATGCAAATATCTCAACACATGCTTGGCAATAACCCAGTGTGCATGAAGTGGCTTGGTCATGAATTGACTCAAGGTGTTCACTGCAAAACATATGTCCATATGGGTGTTCACATGGAACATAAATGCTCCAATTAATTGTCGATACTCATAAGGGTTAGGAAAGTTGTGTCCAACAACATCTCCGCATAAATTCTTGAAGTTCATTTCCATTGGAGTGGCCAAGGACTTGCATTCTAACATTTTGAATCTTTTAAACAACTTCACAACATATTTTCCTTATGAAAATAAAATCTCTTTGGGTCTTTTCCACACTTCTAATCGCAAGAAGTAATGCATTAAACCAAGATCTTTCATTTCAAACTTAGAGGCTAGTTCCCTCTTACACTTTAGCATCAGAGGCTCACTACCTATCAAGAATAGATCACCAACATATAAAATCAAAATCAAAGGCATACCTTGGACCACTTTGAAGTAGAGGTTCATATCAACAGTGCTTCTTGTGAGTCTAAGCTTCACCAGGTTGTTGAAATGCGTAACTAGGTTCGGTCTTCATAACATCTAATTTAATAATGTTTTTTATATTTGATGTAAAGAGAAAAAAAATTAATATTATTGTTTTTGTAGCATGGGTTTCATGCTCAAGGTCAATTTTATTTGTAGATCGAGCACCCATTGAGTTCTTGTAGGTTTTTCATTGAGTCAAGAAATTTCTTTGAGTCATAAAAGTTTCATAAAGACCCTCCAAGACCATTCAACCTACAAAAACAGGTCGGCCTATTAAGTAGTGAAGTCAACCTCCTTGAGATGACAAATCGGCCTATTAGGGATCCCTAGAAGCCTATATATAATATGGAAGTCAGCCACATTTGAGGACATTAATTTTAGCTCATAACAATTTCGATATAGCAAGCAAAGAAGAGGAGGAAGCGAAGGATTGAAGAAGAAGAATTTAAGGACTGTTTTGGGTCATCTTCCCCTCACACGTGTGAATTATTTAGGGCATATTCTACAACAAAAAAGATCAAAATAGCAGTCACCAAAGAAGGATGAAAATAGGTGGTAAAAGGATCAAGTCTACAAGCCAAAATTCTATGAAGAAGGAAGCAATTTGAGCAAAGGAGAGAGAAGATCAAAATTACCCTAAATCTATCACAAGTGCTAAGTAGAAGTGATTATAGGAGGCTGAAAGTTGTAGTCAAGAATGTAGGTCCGAATTTGTGAAGCTAAGGCAGTTTTGAAGTAGTTTGACTTGGGTTGACTAAGTTCATCAAGAATAGGTTTCAATTGGTTTTGGAGGGGACTTTGTCAAGGGTCATAAGTCCTGGAATTCATCATATAAATATTCTATAAGAAGAGAATAATCCTTGTGGGTTGTCCTCTCAAGAGGAGAGGTTTTAGCCCTGGCTAGTAACCTACATTTTGTGTCCTCTTGTCTCATTGATATTCATTGTTTGGTAGTTGTTTAATGATAGAAAACACAATAGTAATCAATTGAAAGAAGAAGATAATAACAAGAACATCACAAGCAATTATCAAAGTAAGAGAAATCACCTAATCTAGCTACCCCTATATTTCTCAACGTGGAATCATAACTAAGGTTACAACATCAAGAAGAACATGAAGCTTGAAGATCATCCAATTAAATAAGGATACATCAGGGCCAAGCCCAAGGACATCATCAAGGAAGAAAGAAAAGACATCAAGGAGGACTATCCATCACATCACAAGGATCACATCATCACAACTCTTGGAAGAAGAAGAAGACCTCAAGAACCCTATGTTGGGTCCCTATAATACTAGTGATTACCCCATTACTATTGTAGTTGTACCCCTTATTAATATTGTTGTGCCCCTATTGTCCCCATATTGTTATTACTATGCCCCATAGAATCCCTCTATTGTTATTTTTGTGGCTTTATATTATTATTGTTAGGCCAGCTGGGTTATATTGTGACTCCTTAGACTCCTATATATAGAAAGGAGGTTTTGTCATTTGAATCATACAAAATTGTTCATTTATGTAATGTAAAGGAGGTTGCCCCCTCGAAGAGGTTGAATTTTAAGGTGTTGATCTATCTTTTCTATCTTTTTCTTGAGCTGGTTTCATAACATTTGGTATTAGAGCTTTGGATTCTAGGGTTTTGCTGCTCCAAACAGGTCATCATGGCATTTTCGCTATAACATTTTTCTGTGATGTTTCAGAAGATAAAAAAGACCCATTTGAGAATACATCGCGTTGAAGCTCGGGTCCGAATTTCAGAGCTTTTCGCGCTATATTTGCGGAGATATGATCTGAGGAAGTTGGTCTTTTTGTAGACTCCTGAAATTACATTCCAAACAGGTGACCTGGGGAAAATCGTCATAACGTTCTCTCTGAGCATCGGATTGAAGTTTCGTAAAAAGGTACAGAAAAAGGATGGACTCTAGTTTCTTTTATATAGTTTTCAGAGCCAAAGGTTGAAACAGTGACTCGTGGCACGTCGTACAAGTTCGCTCTACTGAACTAGTCTATAATCAGGTCATTGTGGGAGATTTGGCATAACTCTTCCCTCAAGAATCCAATTTGGATCAGTCTGGTGGCATTGGAAAGAGGATGCAGAGGGCTACTGCAGGTTGCAATTTCAGAACTAGATGATCGGAAATTACAGAGATACATCAGATTCAATATTGAGCTCCTACAAAGTGAAAAAAGGTGTGTAGTTTTTTTTTTAATTTTTGCATAAGCTTGGTTTCAAAAATTAG
>APFE030611638.1:215503-247850 GCA_000404065.3 Pinus taeda | reverse complement strand
TGCCCCCTCGAAGAGGCTGAATTTTAAGGCGTTGATCTATCTTTTCTATCTTTTTCTTGAGCTGGTTTCATAACACCCTACCTCCATTCAAGAAGGACTTAACACACTTAAAGCATCTTGAAGTCTCCACATTCTACATTTCTACATCCAAAGGAAGCAAGAATAATAATTTCCATCATCATCAAAGAAATTGACGTAATCTCCCTCTTATTGAAGTAAGGATCTCATCTCAAGCATACTTGGAGAAATACATCTCTTACCATCTAGAAAAAGAAGTATTGTCATATTTTTAAGAAGGAAGATATCATCAAGGAATCAATCATCATCAAGAAGGCATCAAGTTTAAAATATAATCATAAAAGGAGCATCTTCACTTGACAAGTAAGTATTCTATAATTTTATGTCTCAATCCTCAAATCAAATGATTTCATTTTGCAAGGAGAACAATAAATTGGTTGGGACCTCGAACTACCTTGCATGGAAGAAGAGAATTGATTTAATTCTCATGGAGAATGAATTTATTGAATATGTAAAGGGCTTCATCACCAAACCACCACAAGAGAAATATCAAGCTCTATCAAAGTTCATGAAAGAATAAATAACGGCTCAAAGGATCCTCATAGAGTCAATCAAGGATTCTCTCATCCCTTATGTTGTAAAGTTAAAGACAAAGAAAGGAGATATATGAAAAATTGGTAGAGTTTTCTTCTATGAGCACTACAGGAGAAATCACATCCTTAAGAATTGAATTGTACAAGATGAAAATCTGAAGGCGTGAAGGGATAGCTTCATATTTTATGAAGGTATCTGAGATTAGATACCAACTACAAAACTTGGAGAAGCAATGTCTAAATGAGACATGACCACCATTGTGCTCAATGTACTACTTGATGAATGGGGAAATTTTGTATCAAGAATCCAAGGGAAGAAGGAAACCACTCAATTTAGCAATATGTGGTTGTATGCAAGATTGAAGATTCAATCTAGATTAAAGGCGAAGAACAATGTTGGGTCAAATAACAAACACAAGCATTTGTTGCTATGGAAAGGAAGAAAGGAAAATTTGGAAAGCTTGGACCTTGAAAGAAATTTCAAAAGAAAATCAACATGTCAAATATCCAATTCTATGAGTGTAATGAATATGGGAATTTCAAAAGAAATTGTCCTAAAATTAAGAAGGAAAAAAAGAAGAGAGAGGAAAGAAATGAAGCCCATGTTACCGAAGAAGTGGAAGAACCAAAAAAGAAGAATTCAAATAAGGAATAAGTGATAGACCTCCACTACTAGAAGGTATCTCACACATTTTCATGTACATATAAGTTAACAAGTAAAAAGGGAAAACATAACAAATATTATAGGATGCATTGTAGAAAAGATAGAGATGAAACCATCATAGAGACATGGAAGGTTAACCAAAGTAGAAGATCAAATAGTTGAAATTGTCATCATAGAGAGGAAGTAACTCATGGCATCTTCATTGGAAGCATATAATGACAACCGAAGTAGCAGTCTATATGGTTGGAGAAAGTCATCTAGCAAGATAGAAGATAAAGAGATCATCATTGTAACCAACCCTCCCAAATTTACCCAATTTCACTGGCATGCCAAGGTAAACATGAGAGGAAGAGCTAATATGACATGACCTGACCTCCTAGATCCCATTAAGGAAGTGGGGCCGACCACTGATGAAAAATTGAATCTCATAACATCTTATAGGGGCTACCAGACACTCAGATTCTGAGAAACCATCCCAGGTGGCCAAATGCTGAGTTGAACCCCTCCGTTTCTACTGTTGACGCGATGAATTTTTTCTATGCCAACAAAGGGAACCAACCCGATCATAGACCCCGATTAGATTTGCTCTCATTTGGAATGGCTAGTTACGATGGGTTTGAAAGGACCCTGTAAACTGTTATAGGTGTTGAAAAATTGCTCCTCGGAGGAAGACTTCCATTAAATCAACAAAAGAAATAGCTAACCTATATGTATCAGATCCTATCTATATTGATCCTAACTACTTATGCTATTTTTAACTATTCTAATCTATCTTGCAAGAGCATAACAAAAAGAGATTAAACATCATATATATATTCCAAGTCCAAATGAATCAATTACTGGTTCACAGATGAACAATATTGTATTAAATCCTAATTGCAATATGATTACTCATACAGGAATACGCATTCCTTTCCATACAAATAAAACTTGCAACTAATGTTTAACAAGGTTTCGAATCAGCAACCGCTCATGAATTGACCATGGTAACAAATTATATTTGAATAACCAAGACTAGTCACGAACTGTTTGTTATCAATATACACAAAAACAAAACATATTTATATTTATGCCAGCAACAACACCCTGGTTCTAAACACATGAAAGAAAAGGACAATAAATTGCAAAAAGGCTCCTTCTTAACCCAAATAGTCTTGTTTATTAGCACAATAAATCCAAAAGTTGTTCTGCCCCTAAAAAACCCCTCCTCCCATCTCTGTAGGTAATATTTATGCAAAAAAAGACTGACCCTTCATCTTCCCCTCAACTTTCCACCTTCCTACCCTTTTCAATATACAAATCAAAATATACAGACGTAGAACGGTCCATGAAACCGCTGACACGTCGAGGTCACATTTGTTGGAGTGTTCTATTTCTTGGGGGGAATGAATGGATGTCGACGGAAAGGAGAATGACTATGTGTCATCTCCTCATGATGAAACTCGGGACAACATCACTTTCAGAGTACACAGGTAATGCATGGAAACCCAACCGTGAACGCCTAAGGCCAGATCTTAAATAGAGTACACTTGCATATATGTATTCTTCGGATCCGCTCATGCATCTTTTACCCGTAGCCATTCTTGATGCTTGCGCATCCGCTCTTTGACCTCGCTTGCCTTCTCTTGGTCCTCGCCCGGAGAAATAATCAACATCAGCTATGCTTATGAAAATATGATAGAAATGCCTAAAAACACAAATCTTGCCCTCAATAAAATTTTTATAAAATCAAAAGGAACAAGTGTGAAAGAATCGACCCCTGGTTTAGCCAAGGTTGCGATGTGATCAAGTCGCAATCGCACATCGTAGCTGGCAGTCACATGAAACATCACCCCTGGTCCTGCCAATTGCAATTTGCGATTGGTCGGACCCAAAAATATGTGTTATGTTTAATAATCTTGGCGGGTCCACCATATCGCATCGCGCTTTATGTATAAACATTGGGTTTCACCGATTGTGATTTGCGATTGGGGAGTAGACCCAAAATCATATGTGTTGCACTTAATAATCCCAACAGGTCTGATGTATTGTGGAACGCCTTATGTATGGGCCTTGGGTTCTACCGATTGCGATTTACAATGGAGGAGCGGACAAGCGATTGCGATAAGAGATGTAACAGCAGACTCGAAAGGATATGGACGTGGTTAATTTCATTTGAAGTCTGGAAGGTCCTCGCTTATCGGATGCAAAAGAGGAATGCGTAGTGTAACCGCGGAAATTGAGAGATTGTGATAGTGATAAAGGGAGGCATAGAGAAATGTATAAACACCAAAAAAGCGCAGAAAAGGTAAGTTAAATACACTTGCAAAGTATTTCTATTACAAAAGTGCTATAATAGAAATAAAGGCATGATAGAAGGTTTTGTAGGTTGAGTCCACATACGACCATAGTAAAGAGTGGGGTTTGGTTATATGTGTGGGCATAAAGCACCATGAAGGTTTATGAGGATTGAAAAAGTCTCGATGAAAGATATGAATGAAGGGCTAGACTGCGTTATAAATGAATCACGCCGCAAATATTTATTTAAGGGGGGTCTTAACCATTAAGAGTTGAAGATTTGACTCGACAGAGAGTTAAAATCCCTGGGATAAAAACAGATCATTCGGAGAAAAGAAAGATAAAACTTCTAGGGGACCCATTAAAATTTGCCATTAGAGCAGGTTTTAATAGGGTGGTGGTTGTGGCCACAACAAATGGTGAACTGCTGGGCGAACCAGTTACCTCTGTTACCAAATAAACTTTGATCTGTAGAACATCAAGGTGTTAAGATAAACCTGAAATGTAAACTGTATAGACGGACAGGCATGGGTTCCACTTCAGCATTAATTGCTTTGGGCGGGATAAATATAAATAACTTCTACTTACTGATAGGGTTTTGACAGGCATTCTCCAATGGTCATATTATGGGATCTATTGACCCTCCTTTACCTGTTTTCTACTTTCAAAATCCTTTCGGGGCCATCACTGGTTTGTCAATACCTGTTTAGGTGTGTACCTCAGCTCTTTATCGCACATCAAGCTTGATGAATATATGTAGATATTCTTATCTACACTTTATGTAAGAAATTTTAGTGTTATACTTCGTATGATCGAATGGGGCGTAAGCATGGATCATGCCATATTTTTAAACCGATTAAGCAAGGTTGGGTTTGCTGTGTCAACCATTACTCTGAGCCCAACAGCAGTCCCTACTCGAACTAGCTTCCCAAACAACCTGTTCTTCCAACTTGGCACAAGGACTTGACATTTAATTTTCTTATAAATAATTCCTTCCAATTTCAAGCACAAGGACTAGAGCACAATTGGATTTGCCATAGGATAAATGACAGTGAGCTTAGCCCATGAAAGGAGGTTGGCTTGTAGATGACAGATATTGGAAATTTTAGTGTGGTGGATGGAACCAATGGAGAATAACTGCAAACCTCATAAGCAAGTATAGGCTAGGTCTAGGTGGGATTTTGAAAATGCAGCATTCCACCATGCCAATCCAATCCGTAGTTACACATTTTTCGTTTTATAAAGATGTCCCTACATGCTTCGGGTATCCAGGTTATCAACAGAGCCTTCTTAGTTCCCAACATGTGCCAATGAGAGGATTTGACTCAAATTTCATCGCTGATTTTGCAAGTTATCATAGGCTCGTTGAAGGCTCGCTTGATTTGCAAGATAATAATGAATTTAGGATCTGTAGACTCATCAAGAGGTTAATGAGGGAAGCAAAAATATGAAGGTAGTGAATGATGGCAATTGGAAGAGTGTTATAAAAGGTGAAAACGAGACTTGAAAGACCAAAATCAATTGACTGAAAAGGACTGAAATTCAAAACAGTAAGAAGATAAACTTTGTGTAAAACAAGAACAGACAAGATGAAAATATAACTAAGCTAACAACAAAAAATAAAATCAATCCTAACTTACTCAAGAGGTAACCACCATGTGGTGGCTATTGGAAGTACCTCTTAAGATGTTGGCCATTAACAGGGAGTTTTTGGTTTCTCCCTGTAAAGTTTTCAATCTGTAGGTTCCTTGACCAATTTTTGCCTCAACTTGGAATGGGCCCAGCCATAAGTGTTGGAATTTCGTGTGCTTACCTTTTGGCTCACTCAAATTGTCCCATTTCAGGACAAGCTCTCTAACTTGGTAATCTTTATCTCCTGCCAGATGGCGATCAAACCATCTCTTCACGATCATTTGGTGATTCCTGAACTTGTTTTTGGCATTATCTCTCAATTCCTCCAACCTCACCAGTTGGTTGATCCTTTTTTGAAGTAAGGTTGAAGGGGTCCCTCTTGAGGCTTGGGAGAGCTGTAACGAGGCAAGGGTAATGTTGGGAGGCAAGATGACTTCCTGTCCATAGACGAGGAAGTATGGGGAGTTTCCTAATGCTACTTTTGGGGTGACCCTATCAGCCCAAAGGGCGTTTGTTAGGGCGTTCTGCCAGTTCCTCTGGTTGTCGGTGACAGATTTACGGATTATGTAGATGAGGCTTTTATGTGAAGACTCTGCAACTCCATTTCCATGGGTGTAATATTTTGATGCATACCTTATGCGAATTAATTTATCGATAGTGAATTCAGTCAATTTTAGTGATGAAAAGTAAGAAGCATTATCAAATATGAGAGCGTCAAGGATGCCAAACCTGTTGATAATAAATTTCTCAATAAAATATATTACCTCGTCTTCATTAACCTTCCAAAGCGAGATGGATTCGGTCCATTTGGTGAAGTAGTCGGTTGCCGTGAGTATATACTTATGTTGTTCTGAAGAGTTCATAGTGATCTCACCTATGACATCTAGGCCCCATTGCTGGAACGAGTGATAGATCATAACGGGCATGAGGGGAACGACTAGCTTTCTTTCTCGCGCTGCGGCAGTTTGACACACCTTGCATTTCCGAGCATAGGCATGCGAGTCTTTGAACACTGTGGACCAATAATAGCCAGCTCTTAATATTTTGTGAGTAGTGGTCTCTCCGCCATAGTGACCACCTGCTAGGCCGCCGTCTCTTTCAAAACATGATCAGTGTCATCCTTTTCCAAACACCTTAGCCAAACTCCATAAATTTTTCTATATAATATGTCATTAGCCAAGTGATACTAATTAGCTTTTAATCTGAGCGCTCTCCTTCGTGATGCATCCATGTGCTCAGGACATGATCCCCATGTTAGATAAAAGTGTATGTCATAATACCATGACTTAGGGACCAAAGGGACTTCCAACATTTCGTGCTCACACATCATCATTTCGTTAGTCCATCTAAGCTCCTCGCTAAATTCTACTTGTGCATCCCATGTGCTCTCCACTTCTGGTTCTTTCGACACCCCTTATTTATCCGCCAAGACTTCTGTCGCAAGCTTACACAATCCCTTCCCTTGAACTATCTTTGTCGGCTTAATCTTGAGATCGTATTCTTGAAGAGCAGTTATCCAATTCCCTCTCTGTTCCCCCATCTACCTTTGCACAAAGAGGGATCTTACAGCAGGGTGGGGGACGATTACTTTAGTCCTGGCCTTTAATAAATAAGGGCAGAAATGTTTCACGGCTTTAAAAACTGCAAAACCTTGTTTCTCCACATCTTAGTAGTTCAGTTCTGCTCCTTGAAGATTAGAGCTCATATAAGAAATAGGGACTTCATCGCCGTTGTCATTTTTTTAGGTGAGGATTGCGGCATATGAAATGTCTGAAGTGAAAGTGTACAAGAGGAAATCCTTGTCAAAGTTAGGGCTAACCAACGCAGGAGCTTCTGCGATGGCCTCCTTAATTCGTTGAAATGATCTCTTAATTTCATTGCTCCACCTATACACAATGTCTTTCTTCATCATTAGCTGAATGGGACGCACTATTTCTGCGAAACCTGAAACAAATTTCCTAACGAAATTGGAAAAAAAGATTGTATTTCCCTTTTAATTGCGGGGTGTTGTATTCTCATGATGGTCTCTATTCTTTTAGGATCAATAATAACCCCTTCATTAGAGACGATATGACCCAATAGTTTCCCTTTTGTAACTGCGAAAATGCTCTTCTTGGGATTCAACGATATTTCGTACCTTCGACATCTTTCAAAAATCTATTTTAGGTGATAAATATGATCCCTTTTGTGATATGAATATACAGTAATGTCATCCATGTAAACCACTAATGATCTATTAATCAATCCTTGCAAAGCTATGTCCATAGCCCTCTAAAATGTGGCGCCCGCATTAATAAGTCCAAACGGAATTTTGTGATATGTGTAAGTGCCCCATTTAGTGTTGAAGGTTGTCTTAAGCTGATCTCCATCCACCACCAACACTTGATTATATCCCAAAAACCCATCCAATAGGGACAACATTTCAGACCCAGAAACGCATTGAAGAATGTGTTCCATAGAAGGGATATGATAGTTATATTTCTGCGATGCTTTGCTCAGGTTTCTGAAATCGATACATAACCTAATGTCCTCAATTTCTTTCTTACTGGGACGATATTGGCTACCCAATGAGTGTTCTTGATAGGAAAAATTATTTTGGTGTCCAGCATTTTGTTTAATTCTTTCTTCACCAATGGTTCCAGGCTTGGACGCATCTTGCGAAGCTTTTGTTGGTAGGGCTTGACATCCTTTTCCAAAGGAATTACATGCTGCATAACGTCGATATTGAAGGTTTTTAAGTCACCATATGTCCACGCAAAGACATCCTTGTACTCTTTAAACAGCTTAACAAATGCAACCTTTTCTTGTGGAGAGCATCCCAAGCCCAAATTAACATTTTTTTGGGTCTTCTTCGGTTTCAATATTGGCTTACTCATACTTCATGGATGAGCTATGTGTTTTGCAGTTAGTCGACTTCTTAAATTTATCATGCAGGTCATAAAAGTGCTCCATCTTGACAACTAACTTGGGGATTATATTGAGTTGATCATTTTCCTCATCTTCACTCCCATTCATAATTTTGTCATGCTCTTTTTCATCAATGACTGCATTTTTTAATGTTTTTTCACCATGCAAGAACTCAAGGATTTGCTCATCACCTTCTAACACCTGCCAATTTGAGATGTTATCAAGCACGGATGGTCTGAAAATCAATTCAACATAATATTTATTCTTTTTTAATCTAAGACTATGCTAAAGTTTCGCAACCATACCAGCCATCAGATCGGCGTCTTGATTTTTCCCTTGAGGTATGTATGTGATATTGAAAGAATCAAAGCTGTCAATTAAGCTCCATACCTCATGTTGGTATCTTACCAGGTGTGACGAATTGCAATGTATCCTTTTCCTTACCTGGTCCACAATTATCTGTGAGTCACCAAAAACTTTAATATTTTTTACCTTCATATCAATGGCTTTTTTCAAGCCCTGTAGCAAGCCTTCGTATTCTACCATGTTGTTGGTGCATGCGTGATCTAGGTGGATGTTGGTGGCCACCTACCTATCCCATTTGGACCCCCACAACTGTCTCTTTCAATCTTTTCAGTTTCCTAAATTGTAGCACAACTTACTATTTTTAGCAGTTTTTCAGGTCCTGAACTTCCGGAGCCGTTTTGAGGCCCTAAACGACACGTTTTGGGAAATCTGAAGGCAACATGGGTCCATGGACGAATGTTGCCCTTCCCAAAGTGGTAGTGCTCGGATAGATCTTTCTAAAAAGCTATTGTATGCGTCAAACAGAGATCGTATGCCAAAGTTACGACCCCAGGAAGTTGATGTACCAATTTACCCAAACGGGGCCCACAGTTTGGCATTTCATCTTCTAGGGTTAGGTTTTGGAATGTTAGGGGTTTTCCATTGTTTCTCACAATAAATAGGCCTTCGAGCCTCATTGTAACATAGTTCAGAGGCATGTAGCCACCACATCTCTTCTCAGAGATAAGCTACCATCAACCTAGCTGGTTTATTTCCATTTCTGGTTGTAAGCATAGTTTAGTATTTTCCATTAATGAAATGAAGTATTATTTATGCTGCATCTTTGTGTATATCGTTATCTCTGTAATTTGTTGTGTTCTTGTTTAAATCCGGATCAACACGAACTCCAACCGGCTAGCCATCAGATGTTGGTTCCCTTGCGAGTCAATGAGAATGCTCCCAACACCTGCACCTTCGAGGTAGTTAGAGCCATCAAAGTCGAGTGTCCAAAATATAGAATCTAATGTTACATCAAATGACTTTCTTCCTACGAAATTAGTTCTATCATCTACTATATTAAAGGGTGGCTCATTAGTTGGACTACGGGGGAGAGCTTCCAACTGTGTGTTTATTGTTGTTTCTTCAATTGTCTCTGCATGGAATTCTCCAAAACAAGTTTCCATCGCACGAACGTCGAAACTATAATTCCCAAGGATAGAGTTGGTAAATATTATAGGTTCATTGGGGTCATTTAGTTTTGTCACTACATACTTCATGTATCTTTCTCAATCAACTCTCAGCATATCACCTTTTCCCTTCTGAGGCAACAAGAGATGGAACCAATCAGTTGAGAAATATCCATTTAGTTTTGCTGACCAGTCCCTACTAAGCAGCATTCCATATGCCTCAGGTATGTCAACTACCACTATGTCAATGACTTGTGTGTACTGTGGTTTGGCAGCCATCTAAACCAGCACATCTTTTAGTTCTCCAATTTCTTTTACATTCATTCTGTCTAGTTGCATAATTCGAGTTACAGTTTTCTCGGATATTGCATGAAGTCTTTTAGCAATAGTGTGAGGCATAACAATGGATGGGGCACCGAAATCTACCAAGCAATTGTATACGTTCATGTTTAAGATTTCAAATTTGATAAGGGAAGGCAAAGTCATGGATTTTGATTTCCTTCCTATCATGGCTGCACTGACATCTTGGGGGGTTCGATTCATTTTTGATAGAGTGGCTTCCATGGCCGATGGTGTTTAGCCTGTACTAGGGGTACTAACAGATCTGAATGCCGATTTCTTGATTTGGCTACTCGGATTGGTGGGAGATTTGCAATTCCATTCAATGATAGCTTTCAAAATAAGATCTCTTTGCTGCGTTAACTTTAACAAATCGAAGTATGTGATATTAGCTCGAGATTTCTTAAGATCATCTATAATGCTGTAATCAATGTTATAAATAGGGTAGGGCAGAGTAAACATACCTGTTTTTCCATTCTTAGGTGGGAGTTTACCATTTTGAGTCACCTTCGTTGCGTTTGGAGATGTATTATCTCTCTATGGATATTTCACAACTGGAGTACTCTTGGAATCACCACTAGGTCTACCCTTCTCAATAGGAACTTTAGAAGCGGATTCCTTCAAAGGGCGAACATCTTTCTTTGTCTAGTCTACAGGCTTCATCACACCTACAAGTGGCCCTTTACTTCGTGTGTGGATTTCATTAGTGTGGATTTCTGCCATACTATCTCCTTCGTCATCATCGTTCTCATTTGTATATAAATCCCACAGTACATTGCTTTGAGATGCCTCGTCCAAAGGCTCTTATACTTGGTACTCTCCCTCATCTTCTTGTTCTGGCTCCAGCTCTAGTATAGGTTCTTCTTTGGTAAGAAACGATTCGACAGGAGCGAGCTCTTCCATATTTAAATTCCCTTCATTAGGTGGAGCAGGCAGCACAAGTTGGCCATGACCACCTTCTATCTTCTTACGATAGAAAGGTTTGAAGGATTTTCGGTTGTTATGATCTCCTCCATTCCCATTTGTACTCTCTCCAGAATTCCTTTTCATATTGATGACTGTGTTCGTCAATTTCTATGATCCGATGCAAACCTTCCACATCTATGGTATCCTTTTCTTTGATCTCATCCACTTTGTTATCACTCCCATTATTCTTCTTGGATGACTGAGAGGCTTTCTTTTCTTCGGTTGTATGATGACATGTTGTGAGACTGATCATTTCATTCTCGACTTTACTGCTTCATTGATAGCACCTTGTAAGGTTTGTGCATTACTCCTCTTGACCCACATCGCAGTAGGGACAATGAGAGCAGTGATGTAGAATTCCACGAGCACCTCATCAATAGGTCTAGCGTTAGTCGGGATTCTGTTGAACAAAGTGTTGAACCAGATGTTAAAATCCTTGACCTTTTCTTTGGCTTCCATTTTTAAACGAGATAGTTATAAAACTAAGGCCGCATGCATCTTATCATCACTAAACTTGTCTAAGAAGGCCTGTTGAAAGGCTCTCTATGAGGTGATCGATCCTATTGTCAAGCTAAAGTACCATATGGAGGCCACACCAATCAGGGTAAAAGGGAATAAGCGACATACTACATCTTCATCGATTACCCCCAACATGAGAACAACTAGGAATAAAGAGTGAATATGGCTATCAGCAGTGTCTCCCCACTCAGGGTCGAATTTAGGCAATACACTTTCTTCGTTCTTGGGTAAGGCATGCTGCTACCTAGGTACCGCTACAACATCTTGTGCAAGCCAGGGAGGGAGTGCTCCCAGAGGAGGTGGGGGTAGTAGAGGCGGATTCCCACCCAGAGGGGGCGGTGGAGGTGGATTCCCACCTGGAGGGGGAACATTATCCATATTATGGATAGGGAGGTTCTAGTTGAAGGTTCCTTTAAGGTGTTCTTTGTTAGGATTTTCCAAATCAGGCCAGAGATTACCTTTAGAGGGGGGATCCTCAGGAATTTCCTCCCAAGGAGTGTCGATACTTTGCAAAGACTCTAGCACAATATTTTCAAGGAGGGGTTGCAGATGTCTCTTCACTTATGGGAAAGACCCTTGGATTTGTTTTAGTTGTCAGAGGTAAAGAGTGAAAGATGGGGAGTTGAGAAAGGGAACGAGCATAAGCCCGAGGAAGTACTCTGACTGGTTGTTCCTGAGTGACAGGGTACTCCCACAGTCTCTCTTCTTTGGGTGACCCAAACACGGACTTAGAGGGATCTCTGCTTCTTCGAAATAAGGTTCTTCCAAATGGGTGGAATGATATTTTTGACCTTTACGATCCATACATTAATCTTTTCAAATCCATGTGAGACATTTATAAATGAAATCATGAAAAGCTGTGGACGATGGTTCAAGCCCTCCTTCTAACGCTAATTTGTCGACACGGAAAATTTTCGCTATGCCAACAAAGGGAACCAACCCGATCACAAACCCCAATTAGATCTGCTCTCATTTGGAATGGCTAGTTCCGAAGGGTTTTAAAGGACCCCGTAAACTGTTATAGGTGTTGAAAGATTGCTCCCCGGAGGAGGACTTCCATTAAATCAACAAAAGAAATGACTAACTTATATGTATCATATCCTATCTATACTGATCCTAACTACTTATGCTAGTCCTAACTATGATAATCTATCCTGCAAGAGAATAACAAAAAGAGATTAAACATCATATATAGATTCCAAGTCCAAATGAATCAATTATGGTTCACAGATGAACAAGGTTGTATTAAATCCTAATTGCAATCTGATTACTCATATAGGAATACACATTCCTTTCCATACAAATAAAACTTGCAACTGATGTTTAACAAGGTTTCGAATCAGCAACTTCTCATGAATTGACCATGATAACAAATTATATTTGAATAACCAAGATTAGTCACGAACTATCTATTATCAATATACACAAAAAAAAAAACATATTTATATTTATGCCAGCAACAACACCCTAATTCTAAACACATGAAAGAAAAGGACGATAAATCAGAAAAATGCTCCTTCTTGACCCAAACGGTCTTGTTTATTAGCACAATAAATCCAAAAATTGTTCTGCCCCTAAAAAGCCCCTCTTCCCATCTCTAGAGGTATTATTTATGCAAAAAAATACTAACCCTCCGTCTTCCCCTCGACTTTCCACCTTCCTCCCCTTTTCAATATACAAATCAATATATATAGATGTAGAACGGTCGGTGAAACTGCTGACACGTTGAGGTCACATTTGCTGGAGCATTCTATTTCCTGGGGGAAATGAATGGATGCCGATAGAAAGGGGAATGACTGCGTCTCATCTCCTCATGATGAAACTTGGGACAACATCACTGTCGGAGTACACAGGTAATGCATGGAAACCCGATCGTGAACGCCTAAGTCTGAATCTTAAATATAGTACACCTGCATATATGTATTCTTCGGATCCGCTCATGCATTTTTTACCCATAGCCATTCTTGATGCTTATGCATCTACTCGTCGACCTCACTTGCCTTCTCTTGGTCCTCGCCTACAGAAATAATCAACATCAGCTATGCTTATGAAAATATGTTAGAAATGCCTAAAAACACAAATATTTCCCTCAATAAAACTTTTATAAAATCAAAAGGAACAAGTGTGAAAGAATTGGCCCCTGGTTCAACCAAGGTTGCGATGTGATCAAGTCGCAATCACAGATCGCAGTGGGTAGTCACATTCAACATCACCTCTGGTCCCACTGATTTCGATTGGCCAAACCCAAAAACATATGTGTTGCATTTAATAATCTCGGCGGGTCCGCCATATCGCATCGTGCTTTATGTATAAACATTGGGTTTCACTGATTGTGATTTGCGATTAGGGAGCGGACCTGAAATCATTTGTGTTGTGCTTAATAATCCCAGTGCGTCCACCATATCACAAAATGCCTTATGTATGGGCCTTGGGTTCTGTCGATTGCGATTTGCGATGGAGGAGTGTACAGGTGATTGCGATAAGCGATGTAACGATAGACCCGAAAGGATATGGACATGGTTAATTGCATTTGAAGTCTGGAAGGTCCTCGCTTATTGGATGCAAAGGAGGAATGCGCAGTGTAACTACGGAAATTGAGAGATTGTGATAGTGATAAAGGCAGGCATCGAGAAATGTATAAAGACCTAAAAAGCGCTAAAAAAGGTAAGTTAAATACGCTTGCAAAGTATTTCTATTTCAAACGTGTTATAATAGAAATAAAGGTGCGATAGAAGGTTTTGTAGGTTGAGTCCACATACGACCATAGTAAAGAGTGGGGGTTGGTTATATGTGTGGGCATAGAGCACCATGAAGGTTTATGAGGATTGAAAAAGTCTCGATGAAAGATATGAGTGAAGGTCTAGACTGGGTTCTAAATGAATCACGTCGCAAAGATTTATTCAAGGGGGGTCTTAACCATTAAGAGTTGAAGGTTTGACTCAGCAGAGAGTTAAAATCCCTGGGATAAAAACAGGTCATTCAGAGAGTTATCATTCAGAGAAAAGAAAGATCAAACTTCTAGGGGACCCATTCAAATTTGCCACTAAAGCAGGTTTTAATAGGGTGGTGGTTGTGGCCACAACATCTACCCTGGGTCCTCAATTGCACCCACAACAAGGCCTCCATGTGGTTGGAAGCTTCCAACCGCATGCACAAGCTTACATCCATGCCAATACAACCCAAATTTCCCACTTAGAAGCATGCGGTCTTGATATCTAAGCATAGACTCCAAATTAGCCTCTAGACCATTGCCCAAAACTTCTTGTAACTTCTCAAAATCAATAACGACATGAAAATAATGCTAGGCATATGAATTTGAAGGCAGAACTTGATCTAAACTGTCTAGAACATGACTAGAATTTCATCAAACATATTGATAACATGTAAACTATAGTTCATGAATGCAAATCTAAACGTAGGGGTCTAATACTTATATGAGAATCATCAAGAACATCTAATTCCATCTCATAATAGCTGCAATAAAATTTGTTAGTTCATGAATTCTTTAGAATTCATCAACAAATATAAAACACGTCAAGAGCCATAACCAATTACATCATATGACCAACCAATGAACAATGTATACACCTTGATAGAAGAACCATCAAAAATACAATAGGAAAAGAGATCTTATTAAAATATGAAAAAATCGAACCAAGTCACAGACTTCCACATACCACCTGACCATAGATTGGGTTGAACCAAATATCTCTTTCAACCAATCACCCCCATGCCATATTCCAAGAATGAATGTGGGATCTCATGGAATAAACCAAAAAAAACAAACTATGGCTTCAAGAACCCAAACAACCTTAACCTCAACCAGTGATTCCAGCTCACAGTTGAACATCACTAACACCAACCAGATCAGTGTCTGCCCATGTTGTTCAAGGCTCCAAGAACTAGTAACTCAACCAACAACCTTCTAGGTCTCTAGAGAATTTGTCTAACCTAGATCTAAGACTAGTATCTCAACCCACCAAGGGCTCTAGAGTGTTTGTCCAACCCGGCTCCAGGACTAGTAACTCAACCCACCAAGGGCTCTAAAGTGTTTATCCAACCTAAGCTCTAGGACTAGTAACTCAACCTAATAGATTCTAAAGTGTTTGTTCCAACCCACAACCATAAGGAATTATGAGAACCAATCAGAAAACAATGAAGTGGAAAAAACCACAACGTCATGGCTATCTAGAAAATGGCAAGGCAAGGTTAAAATCATTATAAATTTAGACAATCCTCCATTTCAATGACAAATCATAACAAAATAATCACATGCATATATCATTCATTCATACATCAATAAGGAGATCATACATGCAACCTATTACCTACAAGGCAATCCTGTTGTAGCAGTTGATCCACTTGTTCCCTTGCGCTTCCCCACTTTCCTTTGCCTTCTTTCTCCAAATCCAATGAAAACTAAAGTGCTCCAAGAATGCTCCAATATTTATCTTAAGTGTGCAAGAGTATGAGAGAGATAGAATAGAAGAGAGCTCCAAGCTAGAATTGACAAAAGGTTGTGAACCGATCCTCATAAGCCTTTTTTTATCATTGAGGCCTCTATTTTCTTCATTTTCCCTTAATTTTCTTTTAATTTCCTCCTCATGCAAATATGTGACCTTTCATCTCCCTTTTCTCCTATTTTCCTTTATTTTCATAAATAAAATTCCAATTAATGCCACTTTACCTTTGCCAATTTCCATAGCCATTTATTAATCACCATTGGTCCCCATCACTATGTTTTTGCACAACATTCAGCTTAGAATACATGTCCCATGACCTTGGTATTATTTCATTTATTTATATAGGAAATCAACCAAGGATTGTTACAAGCCCCTCCCCCTTGGGGGAACACCATCTTCGGTGTTCAATGATACTTATGAACGAACAAAACATATGCTTTCCATGGAGCTTTATAACACAACTTGATACAACATTTACATCATGGCATACTACTGAATACATAACCAACATATCATGAAAACCATATCGCTTATGGATATTTATAACACAAATTAATGCGTATTTACATATACATAACCAAAACACAACATCAAAACATATACCAAAATACATCTACTCAATTAGTGAATAGAGAAGGATACATAGCCTGCATTTGATCATCCATATCCCATGTAGCTTCACTAGAACCAAAGTGCTTCCACTACACTTTAACTTGCTCAATTGCTTGATTCTGGAGCATGAGAATATTTCACTGCAAAATGCACTAAGTTTTGAATAGAATTCTCCTTTTGGATCCACCTGCAATACAGACCAATCAATCATATGATCAATATATTTCACATACTTCTTAAGCAATGACACGTGGAAAACATCATGGAATTTCATTGTCGGAGACAATGCAAGTCGAATTCACTGGATCACTCCAACTAATAGAATTATTACAAATCCACCCATAAAGTGCTTCAAACAGAATCATATTCAAAGATGCTTGATACCCATTATTATATGCAAACTCCACCAGTGGAAGATACTCTTCCCAATTCCATTGTTGATGTTATTGTCACTCTCTGCAAAAATGTGTTTTAAGTTTCCCAAAATGCCAAAGAGCAGTGAAGTATGAAGCCATATTCCAAGCCATAGAATCTCTCAAAGCTAAATTGAACCATTTCCATTGGATAGTTCTCGGAATAATCTTTCCAACAGTATGTTGAAGCCCAAAAATGGACTTCTGGATCGGAAGATATGGCCTGTTGAAGTTTAGTGGTTTTGTTGCCCTTGAAATGAGGTAGAAGAGCCTATCAGAGGTCCTAGAGAATATCGCAAATCACAAATTGGTGAATCAGAAAGCATGGCATATCGGCAATCTAGCCAATTGGAAGTCCCGAGCAATATCGTCATATCGACGATCGGGGGTCCATGGCAATCACAGATCAACAATCGTGCTCAGAGAAGCATGGCATATGGGCTCATTGCATGTCAGATGTCCGATGTATCGGAGGTCCTATATCAGTGGGCTCACACATCAAAGGTCATAGGCAGGCTGCAAATCAGTGAATCAGTGCGCCGGTGGGGTGACAACTGTAAAATGTTGTGATATCACGAGTTGTGATATGTTAGTGTTAAGGCATTGGGAGGTTCGAAAACATTTAACAAAGTAAACCAATGCAAAACCAGGGGCATGCGGGCCTTTTTCTCTCTCCTCCAAGGGGCCATGTGGCAGAGTATTATTGGATCCAGTAAAGACACAGTGGTGTTGACGTCAACATGACATGGCAGTATGGCGGTCATGTGACATGCAGATTCAACATGTTGAGGGGTCATAAGGGGCCAAAATAGGGTGACACGTGGTAGAGGATTACATCACGTTGGAGATCACAAACCAGTGTTTGCAGGTTGAGGCATGTTGCTACCTTAAGGTTAAAACCCTGATTACGATCCATCGGTAAAGGGCTTCGACAAGGGCCGGCACGCGGTCACATAAAGAGCTAAAAGAACCAATGGCTAAGCACTAAAGGGATATTGCAATCATAGATCACAAACATGTTGCAGCTCCAATATAAAAACCCTGACTGGAAACCTCTGATGCTGAGGAGCTACGATATTTGGCTAAGCGTGTGGTCATTAGAGGAACTTAAAGGAAAGGGCACAAAGCACTTTATAAAAGGAAAAATGGCCCCCGAAAAGGAGTCTAAAGGCTCTAGTGCCTTAGGACTAAGCCCTAGGTCACAGCCCCTCGGTCACATGAGAAGAAAGGCATAAAGGGGCTAAACCAAAGGGGGCCAAAGGAGATCGGGACTCGCTGTTTTGTAACACCTCTTAGTGTAAAAGTCCCGATGCAGCGATGCCCCAATAGTATGGTACAAGGCTTTGAAGGCGGATGGGTCCACAACTGAGGCACTAAATGAAGGCATGGTGCAACGGTAAATCAATATGGTGACTCAGGAAGACTTAATGCCTCAGCGTGGAGCTCCACTCAGTGATAAATGCTAATACAATCGTTAATTCTGAATCACCCAACAATTGAATCACTGAAACCCTGTCATCAAAGCATAGTCACCAGAACATAGACCAGATCCCATAACTCTGCAACAACCACTAGAACCAACAACAACCTAAAATATCAAATCTCATAATGTATACGCTACTTGACTATGTCAAACCAGCGTGTATATGCCCTTTCACCAGAGAGAACTCGTGTACAGATCTAAAAATAATTACTTATATCTTTGCTGCAATTTTCAACTTCAGATATACCTAGAACATAATATATAAAGGATAATACATGCGTCAGTATTCATATCTATTCATGATCATACCATATAATGATAATGCATTTTAGTCTTCATGATCCCGGTTCATCAACCTTTATCAACCACATAGGTGCCTCCTTGGTTCAGATCAAGCAAAGCATCACAAACCCATAACCAACATACTAGATCTCATACTTCATCAGATATTCATCACTTGCACACTTTCCCTCTTGGCCTAATGATCTTCTCCTTATATAGGTTTAGGCCTCTCTTAATACCATGGTCCAAAACCACTTAGAACCAATACCTTGGACCCAATACCTGGGGTCAATACCTCAGACCAAATACCATGGACCAAATACCACTGACCAAAACTTAGTTCTCCAACATGTACGCGCCTTTTCTTGCGTGAAAGTGCGTGTATACACATACGCACCTTTTCTTCTGCTAACCCATGTGTATATGCACTTTCATCAAGGTTAACCTGTGTATACCTCTCTCTGCTCATTAATTCTTTGCTCTTGACCTACTACACTATGATATGTCATCTGAGTGAGTTACCATCAAGGACAACACCTGTATCATACCTCTGAGTGAGTTGCCATCAAGGACAACACCTGTATCATAATGCCAACAATCTCCCCCTTTGGACTTGATGGAAACAACCACACCAAGTCACTCTCCCCCTTTGACATCAAGGGCAAAGGGCAAACCAAGATATTCTCTTCCTTGATATACATTCTACTATTCATACTCCTCCTGAGTACCTGCTGAAATCTATGATTGAGCTCCCCCTTTGTACATGCCAAGATGTACCAATCCGCCCATGCTCCCCCTGAGCACATGCCGAGTCTAAACAAGACCATGATAGTCACCAGTAACTGTCATACACCATATGATCTACACCATAAGCATCTGTCACTAGCATCCAGACCTGTAACCTGCAATCCATTCTCTTGGCTAATCAAAAACTAGTAGCAAGATGTGTCAGTAAGCATCATCATCAAAGACTTCTAACCATAATGCCAACAATGCATTATTCGAAGCATATGCTCCCCCTGAGCCTGTTCCAACCATCATATACCATGACCGAACCATTTCCTGAGTTTGTTCTGCTACTTTTTCTCCAATGCTCCATATACGCGACTCTGCAGCCTATAACTCGTGTATATACGTGACTTATCTACATAATATCTGCGTATGCAAATTGGAATACTGAAGGTCTACACTTTTAGTTTCCCCTCTGTCTGGTATGTCAATTAACTGAGTTATGCCACATCTTTTTGTCTCTAATTCTGTCTTCTTCAAAACCTGGAATTGTGCTAATGTTTGATCCTCTTGCTTTGGAGTTCGAATTTTGCTCCTACATTCCCTTACTTTATGGCCAAACTTGTTACATGCATAACATCTTACATGTTTCATATTCCTCCTACAGCAGTCAATGGCTTTGTGACCAAACATATTGCAAGTAAAACAATATCCTTGAAGTACCTGGAGCGTGATGATCTTTCTGTAAGATGGTCTTGACCCATTTTTCTTCTGCATCTGGCTACAATATGTCCAAAGTTATGACATACATAACATTCAACATTATTCATTTGAGGAAATAACCGAATATCACTTCCATAGTTAGGAGGAAAAGATCTTCTTTGAAGAATTTCTTTCCTTGGTTGTTGATGGGGTTGACCACTTATCTCTTCGTTGATCATTTCAGATTTTGCATTAGAATTTCTTTCCTCACCCTGTGAGCTAGATTCACCTTCGACAGTTTCATAAAAACCAAGACCAGTTTTGATAGCAGGGGATCTTTGACTACTAAGAATATCATCCAAAATATTAGTACTGTCTTGAAATCATAACAATTTATTCTTTTCTTCTAATTTACCTTTTAAGATATTTACCTCAACCTGATGTTGTTCTTCCTTTTCCAGATATTGCTTCCTTATGTTTTCTTTAGCTTTTCTTCCTTCCTCCACTTGTTTCCTTAATTCGAGCACTTCATATTCTTGTTCTTCAAGAGCTTCTTTATTATGCTTCTTTGATTCTTTAAGATTTCCTTTAGAGAGAGGATCTTAGATTCAAGTCTCTGAATTGTTGTGCTCTGATATTTTACTACATCCTGCAGCTGCTCCCTTACTCTGGTTACTGTCTCCAACTGTTCTTTTAATCTGGTAACTTCTTCAGTTTCTCCATCCTTATTTTCACATGCCATGATAAGTCTAATGTCATCGTCACTATTGGATGAGTCATTACTTTTATCATGAGTATAATAACTTCTATTACCCGCCCCCTCAAACCCCCCGAACAAGGGGGGCTGCCGCCCCCCTTATGACCCCCCGTTGTGAAATCGGCGCAACAAAGGGGGGGCTCTGCGCCCCCTCTAACCCCTCGATTCACTACTTAGGTTAGTCGTGGAAAGAATATAACACAACCCAACATTCACCCACTTATTGTTTTCTTTCTATAGGGGGCCACAAGAGAGCTTAGTCATTTTTCCAGCCCTGAAACGCCCATTGTTTCTCTACACCAGGAGAACTTCTCAGAGCTCACAGATTTTGTCAATGCATCTGCAATATTCTTCAAAGTGTCCACCTTTACCAGCGACACCTTTTTGTCTTCTATCATATCCCTCACAAAGTGATACTGAACATCAATGTGCTTTGTCTTTGAAGCATAAGCAGGGTTTTTGCCAAGAAAATTGTACTTTGGTTGTCACAGTCTATCCTTATAGCTCCCTGTACTAACCCCATACTTGAACACAATCTCTGCAACCAAATTGCTTCCTTTCTTGCATGAATGGTTGCCATGTATTCTGCCTCTGTAGTTGATAGTGCCACTATAGATTGTTTCTTACTCATCCAACTGACTGCACCTCCAAATAGGTTAAACACATAGCCACTTGTAGATATTATCTGATCCAAATCTCCAAACCAGTATACATCAACAAAGCCACAGATATCCAAAACTCTATCCAATCCTGGTCTTCCTTGGTAGCACAAACCATAATCACTAGTGCCACGCAAATACTTGAAATCCCGCTTCATTGTTGTCCAATGCTCCTTCCCTGGTTTTGACATAAACCTGCTCAATACTCCCACTGCATGTGCAATGTCTAGTCTAGTACAGACCATTGCATACATGAAGCTATCGACTGCACTTGCATATGGAACACAAGACATATCCTCTTCCTCTTCTTGTGTCTTGGGACACTGTTCAGCAAATAACTTTACACCTACAGGAATAGGAACCTTCACCGGTTTACTATCCTGCATATTAAACCTCTACAATATTGTCTCGAAATACTTCCTCTGGTTTAACCAGAGCTTCCTCTTTGCCCGATCTCTTTTACTTTCCATGCCCAAAATATAGTTTGCAACACCAACATATTTCATGTTGAATTTGAAGGACAATTGGGTCTTCAAATCCTGGATAATTTCTTTGTCATTTCCAACTAGCAACATATCATCCACATACAAGACCAGATAAATAACACGGTCACCAATTAATTTAAAATACACACAGTGATCTGCTTTGCTGTTGGTGAAGCCAAGTCCCCATATAAATGTATCAAATTTATGATACCACATCCTTGGTGACTGTTTTAACCCATACAGAGACTTCTTTAACTTGCACACCAGTTCTTTCTTACCCTTCACCGCAAAGCCTTCAGGTTGCTTCATGTAGATCTCCTCTTTCAGATCCCCGTGAAGAAATAATGTCTTCACATCCATCTATTCTACCTCAAAATCAAAAGCGGCAGTAACAGATAAAAGTAATCTAATAGAAATTACCTTGGCAACAGTAGAAAAAATATCACCAAAATCAATTCCTGGCACCTGGTAATAACCTTTTGCTACCAACGGAGCTTTGTATTTCTCCACCTTTCCTTCTACATTTGTATTCTTCTTGAACACCCATTTGCTACCAATGGGTTTCCTTCCAACCGACAACTCCACCAAATCCCAAGCCTCATTTTTGTGCAAAGATGCCATTTCATCAACCATGGCCTCTTTCCAAAGTTTTCCATCATCTGAATCTACTACTTCCTTCATAGTTCTGGGATCATCATCAATAATAGATAAAGCAAATTTTGAACAAAAAGCAGATGGACTATACCTTTCTGGTTGCCTTCTTTCTCGAATTGATCTTCTTACACCCGGAGTTTTTGGCTCTTCATCCTCTGATTCCTCCTCTGTTGTAGAGTCTAATTCTTCCTCCTTTAGCTCAAAATCTATTTTCTCGGGTTCCTTTGGTTGGACTTCATATTTAATAACATCTTTCACCTCTCTAAACACCACATCTCAGTTGTACACAACCTTCCTTGTTGCTAGGTTCCAAAGCTTATAACCCTTTAAACCATCCTTATACCCAATAAAGATGCACTTTTCAGATTTACTATCCAACTTGGTTCATCTCTCCTTTGGAACATGTACATATGCATCACATCCAAATACCCTCGAGGGTTTCTTACCAGTCCATACTTCTTATGGAGTCTTATCCTCCAATGCTGATGAAGGTGACCTATTGACCAAGTAACATGCAGTATCCACCACTTCTGCCCAGAATTCTTGTCCTAACCCGGCACCACTGAACATGCTTCTTGTCCTTTCCATAAACATCTTGTTCATTCTTTCTGCGACTCTATTTTGTTGAGTTGTATATGGAGTAGTCTTCTGTCATGCTATACCACACTTCATACAGAATTCTTCAAATTCCTCGCTGCAAAATTCTCCACCATTATCTATCCTCAGCACCTTTATCTTCTTCTCTGTCTGATTTTCCACCAGAGCCTTAAATTCTTTAAACCTGTTAAAGACTTTAGATTTCTTCTTAATGAAATTTATCCATGTATTCCTTGAGAAGTCATCTATAAATGATACATAGTACACAGACTTACCCAGTGATGGAACCTTCACAGGTCCAAACACATCACTGTGTAGAAGCTCTAATATCTGTTTCGCCCTCTTACCAACAGAGGGGAAACTCGCCTGATTCTGCTTCCCATATACACAATTTTCACAGAAATCAAAATCCAGAGAGCTAGTACTCATACCTTCTACCATACCTTTACCACGAAGTATTCCAAGGCCCTTCTCTCCAATATGTCCAAGCCTTTGATGCCACAACATGGTCTTCTCTCTAGAGACCACTGGCTTTTCTGCTCCACTTTCAGGAACCACAGAACTGTTGCACCCATCAACAACAATGCTACCTTGTAGCTTGTACAAAGTTCCAGTCCGAACTCCCACATCAATACCAGTGCTCCTTGAGCCATCTTGTAGGTATCCTTCTCGAACACTGTTTTTACACCTGCATCATCTAGCTTGCTTACATAAATTAGAGTTCTAGCTAATGCAAGAATATGCAAAACACTCAGAAGTGTTCTAACCCTTCCACCTTGCAACTTCAACTTTACTTTTCCACGACCAACGATTCTAGCCTTCATATCATCCCCCAAGAAGACATCACCACCATCTTATTTATCATACTCGCAAAACCACTCTCTATGGGGAGTGAAGTGAAAGGATGCACCTAAGTTAATCAATCATGCCTCATGATCTACATGTGTTCTTGAAGAAGCCAAATACAAATCACCACCTTCATCTGAGGTGGTTTTCACCTCTGCAGAAGAAGCGTCATCAGATCCCTTTCCTTTGTCAAGAGCTTTAGATTTACAGTCCCTTTTGTAGTGCCCTTCCTTTCCGCATTTCCAGCACACTACCTTTACAATTTTTCCTGGAGATTTAGATCTCCCACTTGATGACTTATTTATGTTTTTTTTTTGGATCGTCCTCATACAGACAAGGCATCACCACTCTGGCTCTCCATATTTTTCCATCTCATCTCCTCCGTTAGCAAGGATGAGACTATTTCATCAAACTACAAGGAAGTTGCATTGCTACCTATTGCAATAACCAGACTATCCCATGAATCTGGTAGAGAACACAACAAACTAATGCACTTATCTTCATTTGAAAATTTAATATCAACAGATAATAACTAACTTACCACTGTATTAAATGTGTTCAGATGCTTTGTCACCAAATCTCCATCTTTCATCCTCAGGTTATACAATGTTTTCCGTAGGAACAATTTATTCACTAGAGACTTAGATTGGTACAAAGTCCCTAACTTGTCCCACAAAGCCTTTGTCGTAGCCTCCCCTAATACATTCAGCAATATTTAATCTGAGACACACAATCATATTGTTCTCTTAGCCTTTGGGTCCAACTTCTTCCATTCTTCATCAGACACTCCCGTTGGTTTAGTACCTGGATCTACGTGATCTACTGATCTTTATCCACCAATAGATCCTTCATCTTGAGTTTCCACAACTCAAAACTCTAACCATTAAATTTCTTGATCTTTATCTTTCCACTGCTCGACATCTTCTTTCACCACCAGAATCGATCCCATAGATCTCCCACTGAACAGGGTCTACCATAGGCCTGAGCGAAACCCCTCAGCAACAACGGCATCCCCTTGAAGCCAAAATAGCTCTGATACCAAATGTAGGTTTTAACCCCATACAGAAATTACCTGCATACGAATTCTAAAACACAGAAAATAAACAATGCGAGAGCATAACACATATACATAGAGATTTTCCCCCGGATCCCAAAACTTGGACTACCAGCTTGATTTTTCATTATATTCATTTCAATGTCACAATACATTTTTATACATGTCGAAGCATCCAATGCCATGGACAGAAAACCATTGCGTCCAAAACCATGGACCGAAAAACCATAGGTAGGTCCACCCAACCTAATATAGGGTCCAAAAAAAATTTCTCGAGGCACTGCCCCAAACCTTGTAGAGGGGGGCTATCTACCCCCCCTGTGACCCCCCCGCTATGCAATCAGCGCAATGAAGGTTAGTCGTGGAAAGAATATAACACAACCCAACATGGTACTCCACCAAGTCCCCTCTTGCAAGCATCTATACATATGAAAATATCTTTATCTGGATCTGTAATCTTCAATACAGGAGCATTTGTAAGCAACTACTTCAACTACTCAAAACTAGCTACACATTCCTCTCTCCATTCAAATTTATTTCCTTTCCTCTGCAAATATATAATAGAATAGGAAATTTGTGAGAAGTTCCTAATGAACCACCTGTAGTAACCTGCTAGTCCCTTGAATGATCTGACCTCATCCACATTCCTAGGAGTTCCCCATTCCATGATAGCTCTAATCTTTTATGGGTCCATTGCTTTACCTTCCTTGGAAACCACATGCCCCAAATAATGAACCTTTGTCTGAAATAAATTGCATTGAATAAGTTTGGAATACAACTGATGTTTTCTCAAAAGTATTAACATCTTTGCTAGATGTTATTCCTCATTCTTAGAATATATCAATATGTCATCAATAAATACATCACAAATTTGTCCAAATAAGGACGCAACACATTATTCATCAAACACATGAAAGTAGCTGGAGCATTAGTTAATCCAAAAGGAACCACAATAAACTCATAATTCCCATACTTAGTCCAGAAATCAATCTTGTAATGTCCTCTTCTTTGATATTTACCTGATGATATCCTAATCTCATATCAATCTTCGATAACATTGTTTCTCCATTCAATTGATCGAACAAGTCATCAATCTGTGGCAAACGGTACCTATTATTAATCGTTGCCTTGTTCAATTGCTTGTAATCAATGCATAACCTGAGAGTACCATCATTCTTAGTCAAAAATAATATTGGTGCACCCCAAAGAGACACACTTGGCCTAATGTATCCCTCATCAAACATTTCCTTCAACTACAACTTCAGCTCCACTAACTATGGTGTGCTCATCTTTTATAGTGCCTTCAATGTTGGTGTTTCTCCCGACATCAACTCAATAGAAAATTCAACTTCCTTGTGAGGTGGTAACTCTATAATATCTATTGGGTATACATCCGGAAACTACAACAAAACTAGATAACTCTTCAAAACTTTTGCATCATCAACATCCTTACCTTTATCACTGGAAACATGCATCGCAAATAATAGACACCCTTTCCTACTACTGCGCTTGGCCTGCATAGCTGTAACCATCCTTACTGACATAGGATTCTTCTTACCCTGTAATATTCTCTTCTCTTCATCATCATCCAAGCACTCAATAGCCTTATAGTAGAAATCTACCTTAGTCTCATGAATGTACAACCAAAATGTACCCAATAACATATTGTATGATCCCAATGGAAGCACATTTAAATGTGCTGATGTAGAAATGTCATTCAATTAAAATTCACAAGATCTTATCCAATGATGAACTCTTTTCTTAGTACCTGTACCCAACTACACCAACCAAGCCTCTGCATGCACTTTTTTCTTCAAACCACACTTATCCACCAGGTCAAGACTAATATAACTATAGCTAGATCTAGGGTTAATCAAAATAGAAACAACTTGATCACAAAGATTACCTTCCATCTCAATAGTAGATGCTTAATGATAATTCTTCCTATTATCCAAAGCTTCATAAATATGAGGAATACTCTATCCAACATCCCCCACTATTTGTGCCTCCTCAGCACTATAAATCTGTGGTTTGCCACCCTAATGCTGTGGACAACCTCTCTTGCTATGATCCTTGCCACCATTCCAACATTGTAAAGGCTTCCTGCCATAGCCCTTGCTCTACTCCTTAGACTGAAATCCTTGTCCTATGTCAGCTACATTGAACTTCTTATGTGGTGTTGCATTCTCCTTGTCATATGTATCTTGTGGTTTTCCTATATTCTTAACCCACTTGCTGTTTATTTGTGTAGCTTGGAAGGTACTCCAAGCCCAAGGGTTTAGGGTTTGAGGGAAAAGCGCCACAAGGGTCACTTGTGGGCTTGGAACCCAAGGATGGGGTCTAGCACCCAATCATGTTTGGGGCAATTCTGGTAGCACATTTCTACATGTGATGGCATGAGATGATAGAGGGTGGAAAGGAGAATCCAATGCTTCAAGAATTGCTGAATTCTGAGTTGTAGAAGTGGAGAAATGAATTTTTGAAGTTAACAAATAATTATTGGTTTTCAAGTCATGTAGGCTTGAAGTAAAATTTCTCTAATAGATGTGTATCTTCATCAATTCATCGAGCGCCTTTATTTGGGTATAATTAAAGGGTGAGTTGATTCATTTATAGCATCCACTTGGGCCATACATACCTAAGAGAACAACTTGCATAGCTCTGAAATTGGACGGAACTAGGAGGCTGACAACAACATGAAGGAGAGGATTTCAAGACTGTAATGGAGGCCGAGTGAGTTCAAGTGGAAGTAGATTGTTTTTTGGTTTTAACAGAGCCACAAGAGGGTTGTTTATGGAGGTCATGGCTCTATTCTGGAGGTTGTATCCATAGGAGGAGCAGCGGAGGAGTTGTTGATTGTTTTGGAGGGTGGACAATCCTCCCACGAGGTTGTTGCAGCCCTAGATTGGAATGTTGAATGGTGAAGCGGTACTCTTAGGGAGACAATCCCACATTTAGGGTTGTAACTACCCTAGGAGAGAAACACAAAGGGGCATTAATACTTGGAGGAGAAATCATAGCAAGAGGAGAAATCTATGGATATGTTTTTTGGGTAGTTAGGGATTGCGGTTAGTACCCTAACCAGTCCTAGAAATTGCAGCAGTCAGAACAATAGTGTTTTGGTATTTGTTCCGTCATAGTTTGATGACCGGATTTGGATCATTGTAGCAACCTATTGGTGCCATGTGGAGGACCTTCCAAAGTGGCGAAGAGTCTATCCTAGGAGCATAATCGAAAGTGTAGTATTGGGTACCATTGATCTGATTGGAGGGCAGTGTGTTAGCTACCCACAGTCGCCCTAGAGCAGCATACAAGAAGGATTTTGTTTGGTGCATGATTGGGTGAAGTTTGTAGCCTTGTGAGTAGCTCTTTGATCGATGAAAGAGACTACTAGAAGGCAGATTGGAGCTCAAGAATTAGGCCTACCTAGAGAGCAGATTTATGAGCCCGTGTACATGAAGCAGAAGTGACATGCAACATTGTTAGATGGCAGCCCTCTTGGAGTCTCGATGTGTAGTTGCCTTGATGGACTAAGGCACTACTAGTGAGCAGTACGAAAGTGAAGGAGTTGCAACGAAGTTTTTCATTGTATCTTGTATACCATAGACTATTGTATTATTCATATTTGGTTTAATATAATGAAGATTGGTGATTGTACAATATTGTACAATTTTGTTAAAAAGTGTGTATATTTGTGCATATGTGATTTACTACTTTATACTTCCATTTTGAAAACTAGTTTATGGTTGAGATTCTTGGTTTGGTAGCGTCAATGATTTTAAGACTCTAACCTAGACCCAAGGCTGTGGAAATTCAACATGGTATCGAAGCGTGTCTAGGCTACTTTGGAAGTAAGTAAATCAAAGTTGTGCACAACGAAGTACAACTTAAGAGGAAGTTGGTCACATTGTAGGTGACAATCTCAAAGTTGCAGATAGGACTCTGGTATAAGGAAAGGTTGGAAGGGTTGACCAACTATACTCCTTGGAAGGAAAGGATCAAGTTGGTCTTGCAGGTCAATAGGATCTGGGCTTTTTCTGAGAAAGAGATCAAGAAGTTAACCGACCCTAAGGAAATGGAAAGATGGGATGATTTGGATCTGAGGGTGATATTGATCATCCTAGATGGTGTGAAGGATGCCCTAATAGCTCATTTTTCTGGGAAGAACAATGCACATGAGATGTGGATGGCTCTTCAGAATTTGTTCCAAAATAAGAAAGAGAACCAGGTATTGATATTGGAGGATAAGTTGAAGCCCACCAAGATGATAAAGGGTGAAAGTGGGACCTCGTATCTGATGAGATTGTCTCAGGTCAAAGATGAGCTTGCTACCATCAGTGTGACCATCTCAGATGGAGATATGGTAAGAATTGCCTTAAAAGGGTTCATCAAGGAACGAAAGCCCTTCATCAAAGGGATTGTTGCCAGGGAGAAGCTACCAGACTGGGATAGGCTGTGGATGAATTCATTCAGGAAGAATTGCAAGAAAAGGATCTTCATCCAAAGAAGAAGTATTTCGATGATGATGTGGCACTCGTAGCACAAATGGAGGGTAAGCAAAAGAAGGACTTGAGTAAATTCAAGTGTTTCAATTGTGGTGAGATGGGTCATTATTCGTCAACATGTTCGATGAAGAAGAAAGGAGATTATGAGAAGAGGAAAGGAAAGCAGATCGTTGGTGTTTCCACTTTAGCTAAGATAGATGATATCACCAGGAGATTGGAAGAGGAGGGTTTTCTATGATTTCTCATTTCTTGCAGGGTACTATCAATGAGGATGGATTGTAAGTGGACATTGATGTGACGAAGCATATGAAAGGGTCACAAGAGGTTTTTGCGACTCTAGCTGAATGGGACTTGAAGTTGCACATGGTGTTGGGAGACAAGAGTCAGTTGGAGATTCGAGGATCGGGAGTTGTGCCATTCACGATGGAGACATGACATGTGATGTGGGTCCAGGATGTATTGCTCGTACCAGGACTCAGATATAGTGTGATTTCTGTCTCGATGATCGAGAGGAAGGGGTTTGAGGTCTTGTTCCAGGATGGGAAGGCAAGACTCAGGCCCAGAGGCTCTAAGTCCAATGGGATTGTACTCAGAGTTAGAGAGCATGGTCTTTAATGATGAAGTACTTGCTAGCCTTGGAATTACCTCCCTCGCTAAGAGGGAGTGTTGATTTTTGTATCTTGGGAGGTACTCCAAGCGAGCGATCTTGAGTATTTTCTCCAATCTGATCAACAAAGGACTTGAGTGTTTATTTGTGGTAGCATCAGATGTGATCTAGCCATGAAAATTGGTGGAGAGACTAAGGCACATAAAGTATCCAAGGCCCAGAAATGGTTTGGGAAAATTCCACCCAATTGGAGAGATATTAAAATAATTAATATTTTTAACGGGATTCCTAAGTCTAAACTTAGGAAAATTAAAATATTAATTGGTATTAATATAAAACTGGGTGAGAATTTTATAAACGACATGGATCACGCCAAATCTAATCTTAGCCATTGATTAGAGACTTAATCTCGGTCGTTGAAGACTCAACATGAAAGTATAAGAGGAGGCTTGAGGCTCAGTGGGAGATACACCAAACTGATCAGTGAATTCGATTTTTGAAGCTGAATATATGTCTCCAAGAAAAGGTATTACTTCCATGTGACAATCTATGTTGGGTGAGCCATTTCTGGCATCCTAATTGTACTCAAGAATCTACATAATAATAAAACCCTTAGAACTTTTGCACCAGTTTTCCTGCATTGGGTTTTTTCGAGGACGATTGTCCAAAAATAACAATGTCCCTTATGTGTTTGTCTTAGTATTTCATTTATTGATCTATATATGAGTTAAGGTTGCATTTGTGTTTATTTTAGTATTTATATTTATAAATAACCTGTTAATGGAATGAATAAGTAAGAGAAATTAAACCTGATAATGCATTAGGGATTTCTAACATGTCAGACTTAGAAATTTCAACATGGTATTGGAACATTGCAGATCACAGGAGAACTGAAGGCACCAGTAGTAATCTGGAGAATTTGCAACAGTAGCAGCTGTCCCAAGAGACAAAATTGATCCTAAGCAGAAGGCAGCAGAGAAGAAGTGACACAAAGGGCCTGTGTCATCATTTCGAGATAAGGAGAGGGTCAACGCAGAGGCAGAGAGAGGCAAAAGAGGTTCACAAATAGCCATGTCATCCTACTCAACCAGGTAGGATTGATGCAATTGGACAAAGGAGCGATTCAGCCTTTGTCGGGATTGCGTAGAGCTGGAAGGATCAGTTTCTTCAGTTGTCGGGGCCTATGGGGCTGTGGGCAGATTGTGGTTGGAAAGCTGGTGGGGTGTTGTTTCTGTCAAAGTAGAATAGTACCTAATGGGATAGAACCAAGGTAGAGGGAGTCGCTACCTCGACAGATTTCTAGCTAGGAAATCTAGATCCAAGTTGCAATTGCAAGGAGGAATGGAAAGGAGTGGTTCCACATTTTGCGGGAGGATTTCCAGCAGGGAAAGAGGAAGAAGAAGGATATCTCCAAGGTGAAGTGATTCCATTGTGGGGATATGGGACATTATGCATCCCAGTGTCGCAGGAAGAAAAACAAGGGAGAGGCTTATGACTCCTAGGCAGCTCCTCGAGTTGTAGTCAGGAGGACTTCATACTAGGGGTAGGATCCTTGAGGTTCCCAAACTCTTGGATCACATCCGGCTATGGGAGCCCTTAAAGGTAGTAGCATGATGGCAGGTGTCGGGTGGAGCAAGGTGTGATGGAGCGGCAAGGCAATGCTTGGGTGCAGAAATCTAAGGCAGCACAATGGGGGTTGTAGCAGTGCGAGAGGCATAGAATTGTTTGCAGCAGTGCAGTGGAAGCAAAGGGAGCACTAGATAGCAGCAGGGGCAGCTTCAGCATCATGAGGCTTCCAGACTGACTGGGATGTCAGCATTTGGTTAGATCAGTTACTTACTTCTCGGTAACTAAGTTGTAGTGCAGCAGTTAGCAGTGGCAGTGCTAGGGGAAGCATGGGCAGCATAATGAGAGGGGGCTACAATACAAATGTAGTAGTGGCAGTGGCAGTGTCATGGGAAACAATACAAGAAGAAATAGTGCAGATGATGTGAGGCAACAGGCCAAGCATCAGCACAGGTACTGGTGTGGAAGGATCAGTGTGATGTTTCAGTGGTGGAGCATTACTAGAGCACATTCTTCGCTAAGAGGGAGTGTTTATTTGTGGTAGCA
>APFE030611638.1:142668-209637 GCA_000404065.3 Pinus taeda | reverse complement strand
TGATGTTGTTCTTCCTTTTCCAAGCATTTCTTCTTCAAGGTTTCTTCAGACTTTCTTCCTTCTTCCACTTGTTGCCTTAGTTTAAGAATCTCATTTTCTTGCTCTTCATTCAGAACTTGCAGCATTTGACGAACTCTGAAGGCACATTCCAACTGAACCTTTAAGCTGATAATTTCTTCTTTGAGAGCACTCTCCTTTTTGCTAGGTAGGTCTATGACTTCATCTGATGCTTCATTTGCTTGTCCATCTTCAATCTGAGGAGATTCAGAATTTGAATACTTACTTTCATTCCCCGGCAGGCTGTCATTGTTCCTTTGAGCTGCCTTCTTCTTTTGACGTGCTTTCTTTCCCATTGTTCTACGGATCTCCTTCAAGCGATCAAGCTTCTACCAAAGGACCTGCTCTGATACCAATTGTTGGAAATAATACTGAGAGGGGGGGTGAATCAGTATTATCAAGTCAGTAAAACTTTTTCTTTTTCATACTCAGATTCATATACGCGACTTCGGTTAAGGATATCCGCGTATATACGCGACTGTGTTAAAGGCAACCAGCGTACATGCAGTAATCTTATGATTCAGTTAACTTATCTTCAGTAAATGCATCAGAACATTATTAACCATATTAACAGTAATCAGGTACAGTAAACAGAACAGATCATCACTCATAAAGAGCACACATGAACACCATGATATAAGGTGGAAACCCAATGTGGGTGAAAACCACCTGCTGCAATTTGTTTCTATCTTCCATTAATAAGAAATTTCTTTTACAATGTACTGGTGCAGTCCTTTACCAGTACGCAGGCTTCTACCTACAGAAGGCTACAACCTTCTTAGCTCTTGTACTAGCCGTTCCATTTACTAGTACGTAGGCGCTGGCCTACTGAAGGCTCCAACCTTCACTCGTTTTCCAGCTGCTTCTGGAAGGGAGCTACAACCCCCTTGGCTCTTGTACTGGCCAATATGTTTACCAGTACGTAGGTGCCGGCCTACAATTATCCACGGACCATGTTTCATACATTTTCATACTGGATCCATAGAACAATCACCATTGCAATACAATCAATCTCTGAATCACCCAATACTGAAACCCTGTCACAGAACACAACCAGAGCCCACAACTCTGCAACGACCACTAGAATCAACAGCAACCTGAAACACCAAATCTCATGATGTATACGCTACTTGGACGAACCCAACCTGCGTGTATACGCCCTTTTCCCAAGGACAACCCGCGTACAGATCTGCAAATTCAACCTCATAACTTTGCAGCTACTTCAGACATCAGAATATACCCAAATCATAACATTCATAAACATGCGTCAATAGATCTATTCTATCCACACTCAACCCATATAAAGATAATCATTCCAAGCCTTGAGATCCCAATCCTTCATTCATCATCCTTCACATGAGTGCCTCCTTGGTTCAGATCAAGCAAGACATCACCAACCCAAAAGCAGCATCTGGATCTCACACTTTATCAGATCTCCATCACTTCCTCACACTTGCACGCCTCTTGGCCTAATGATCTTCTCCTTATATAGCCTTAGGCCTTGCTCAATACCATGGTCCAAAACCATAACAAACCAATACCATCAACTTCGAAACTAGGGATCAACACGTTCGTCGAGACGCCATGGTCCAAAACCATAGGCACAACTTCCAAGGACTAACTGCCACGGACCAACGGTACTTTTCACATGTACGCGCTTTTACTGAATCAAACCTGCGTGTACACGCTGATTCTCCTTGATGAACCTGCGTATATCTCTTTCTTGTCCTGCTGTACTAAGATCTGTCCTCTGATTAAGTTGCCATCACCTGTACCAGCCTCTGAGCACCTGTACCAACCTCTGAGTGAGTTGCCATCAAGGACAACACCTGAATCATAATGCCAACACAAGGCACTGCAAGCTGGCTAGTACTGGTCCACTCTCCTCCAAGATGCAAGAAGATACACTAGTTGATGTGACCAGTGCCAAAGAACGGGGAAACCTTCTCCAGGGATGAAATTCCTTTGAAACCTCAAGTGACTCTTGAGCCATTTGACAAGTTGGGCATAGATTTCATTGGGCCCATTTATCCAACATTAGGGAAGAAAAAGTACATAATTGTGTGCACTGATTATTTGATAAAGTGGGCTGAAACCAAGTCTGTCAAGGTAGAAATAGAAGAGAAAGTGGCTAAGTTCTTAAGAGAGAATGTATTTTACAAGTTTGGGGTACCCCGGAGAGCTAGTCACTGATCAAGTAGCTTAATTCACCTCACACCTGATTGAAAATTTGTTGAGGTGGTATACGATCAAACATAGGAAGACAATTAATTATCATCCTTGGGCTAGAGGTTACCAACAAAGAATTGGAAGGCATTCTCACCAAGGTTGTGAGAAATAGCAAAAAAATTTGGGTTGACAGACTAGTGGAGGCCACTTGGGCCTATAATACAACCTGGAAGACAACCACTAGTTTCACACCTTATGACTTGGTCTATGGGAACAAGGCTCTTCTCTCCATTGAGTTTGAGTACAACACTTTGAGACTAGTAGCACAGTTGGATTTGGATGTTACAAAGGCATAAAAAGAGAGGCTGCTCTAGCTCAATGGTTTAGATGCATTCAAGATTCAGGCCCTCTTACACATAGAAGTTAGTCAAGTACAAAGAAAGGTTTGGCATGACAAAAACATCAAAGAAATTGTTTTTTTTAAGAAGGTGATTGGTCTCTGTTATATGACTCTAGGTTCAAGGATTTCAAAGGAAAATTGATGACCAGGTGGTTGGGCCCATATCTGGTAGAAAAGTGACATGACAATGGGGCATTGAAAATAAGGACTATTGATGAAGAAGGTATCCCCTTGCTTGTAAATGGATATGGATTGAAAGCCTATAAAATACCTATGTCTAGGGAAGAGTTCATCAGTACCATCATTAAGGAAGTGAATGTGCTTGGAAGTGTCTCAACTTCTAGCTCACCAAACTCTTGAAGACTAATTTTATTTTTGGAAAAAAATGAAAAAAAAACAATAACGGACCTATCTGAAAACCTCTATGAGGCACCTGAGGCTAACTTTTGGGTTGAAAACCAACTTGAGGCAACCCAAGAGTGAAAGAAAAGAAAAATAAAAAGATCCCTGGGTGAAAACCTTCCTTAAGGTGCCTAGGGAAAGAATTCAAGTTGAACACCTCCTTTGAGGTGACCTGTGTGTCTTTCAAAAAACAAAAGGAATAAAAAGAGAAAATAAAAAAAGAAAATGCCATGGCAGGGACCTCAAACCTGCCCACTAATAAAATTATGTGATTTTTGTAGGTTTTTAAAGGAAATAAAGGACTCAGAGTTCAGAGGAAATCAAGAAAATAATCACCCCATTCTTCCTCCATTCACTTCATATCTCCCATGCCTACTATGTCTCCATCATCCATCCTCGCTTCTACGCATCAAAACCAATTTTTATGTTGTTTTTTGACTTCTACATGGTTTCTTGTAGTTACTACAGGAAACTACAGGATGTCCTAAAACACTATAAGAATGAAACTACGATTAGAAAATGATGATGCAGGCCTATTCTAGGTTGAAAGAAGGGACCATACACCTCACAACCTCTCACTCAACACTAGCTCATGACCATCCCCACCTCTATGTCCATCAAAAACCACTTAGAAAAATAAAATACAAAATACAAAAAAATAGAAAAAGAGAGTCCAAGGGTGATGCCTTCATTGGCCTCACTCACCTACCACTCGATATCCTCCATTGCAATCCTTCCACTCCTACATCACCACCCATTCCTCCTCCAAGTGAAGAAAAAACAAAAAAATGATGAAAATGGTAGCTATAGGATTTCATGTAGTAACTATAGGAAACCATGTAGCAACCTATGTTCTCACAACAACAATTTCTCCATGAATTCTCCTTCAACACCCATGCAAGAAAAGAGCTCCAACACCCATGCAGACACTATGATTCCTACCTAAAACTCAACAATAGCAGGAGAGACCAAGCACCTACACACAACAACAAAGAAGACAATGACATCAACAGGAAGAAATATATAGAACAATGGCCAAGGTAAAGCACTCACCTGAAAAAATGAAGCACAACAGAGTCACCCTCCAGCAAGCATCAACTAAGCGAAGGAAGGCACATGTATGGAACCTCATATGAATTCTTCCCTAAGTACAATATCATAAAAGTGTAGGAATATGAAAAAGTTCAATTTTATAAGCTGGAGGTGGCTAATTAACTTGGCCACCCTCAGCTCGAAAACAAAAAAGTGAACTCCTAGTCAACATGACACGTGGCAACATCACATCAAGAAGAATGAGTTGAAAAGGTGGTCAAGTTAAGTTTTGTGAGAGTGAGTGATGATTATGAGGGGAGGCCGCATGATAACTAATGGTGGGCCAGTGGTCCCAAAGAGGAAATCCCATACACTGCCAACCAATATAATACTCCAAGGAATCGACCATAAATAGAAAATATTCCAAAATCTCATGCACCATTTATTCATTTCAATATCAGAGAAGACTAGGACCACCTTAGAGAGCCATCGAGGAGGAAAACCTATTTCAGCCACCATACAGGAAACTGAACTACAAGAAGAACTATAAGAAACACATGGAGCTATAGGAAATAGTGGAAATTTATAGAGAATGGTGAAAGGGGGTGCCTAGGGTCCAACTGCTTAGAAATTATCTTCATCCAAAGAAACATAGTGAAAGGTAGGCGGCCCATATCTCCTATGCTTTGAATTGATAGCTAAGAACATAAAAATATGAGTTTTCAAGTGATTACAGTGGGCCTGGAAGTTTTAAAAGAATTGTGAACATTTTAAAAGTTGTGTGGAGATAGAAAGAAATTGTAGCCATCCACCACTATTATAAACTCTTAGTTACTCTGAAAAATAAGGCTAACCTACAAAACTCCCTACACTCAGCCAACCAGAAGAGAGACATGACATGAGGGTGTAACAAAATGGAACCCACAGAGACATCCATGATACACCTCCATCCCCATGTGGTAGAAATATTTAGAAGGCATAATTGGTTGGGATTCATTGAGCTGCTCAGAGGGTATGATGATGATGTAGCTCATTAATTTTCCATGAAACTTAACCCTCAGGCTAGAATCAGTGCTAATACTTTGGTAAGAGATTTTCCAATTACAATTACTCCTGAAGTAATTTTCAGAATCATTACACTTCCTCAAGGGATGCCATGGAGAAAGGAGGATAAGGTTGCAAGAAATTTTGCAAAGAAAAAAATCTTCTTAAGGGATGAAGAGCCAATTAAGCACAAAAATGGGATAAGAAGGGAAATCCTTCCCTACCCTTGGAATGAGCTAAGCTATCATATTCTCAAATACACCTCTTGTGGAGGGAGGCTCAATATAATCTATGGCTATCAATTTATACTTCTCCATGAGTTGATATTTGGAGATGAGATACCCATTGAAAAAGACTCATTGTACCCTACTTCTTGCTACAATCAATAATAGACATGAGCCTAAAGGTCCAAAAGGGAAAACATCAGCAATTAGCACACCATCGACTTATTAAGATAATACTAGAGGATGCTTTATGCCAGCTAAGAATCCCCATTCAATGGTCCACATTTAGAGACATGGAAAAAGAGGTTGTGATTGAAATACAAGCCCTCAAATATGATAGGGACAATACCTCTAGTGGCAAATAGGAGGTAGAAGAATATGAAGAAGAACCTGAAGATGAGGTAGAAGAATATGAAGAAGAACCCAAAGAGGAAGAATACAAACCATAGGAGGAAGAGGAGGCAGAAATAGATAACAGAGGAATAAGAAGCCAAAGAAGAAGAAGAAGAGGAGAAAAGTGAAGAGAAAGAACATAAGGAGGAAGCAAGCCCTGAGGAACACACCAAGGAAAGGGAGGAATCTCCAAGGTTGTCTCTTGAACCCACTAAGAGGGAGGCAACTGTTACCTTGACTACCTTAAGCAAAATTTTCAAGTCAAAAGGGAAAAGACAAAGGCAGACTCCCATCTATTTTAAAACAAGGAGGAGCACTAGGATCAAACAAGGGAAACCACAAACACCCACCAAGACTCCAATCATAATTGAGTACTCACCAAAAGAGCAAGAAAATCTAGTTTCCTTAGAAATAAAAGGTGAAGAAGGAACATCAAAATGAGCTTCCCGAAGTCTCCCATCACCTATGTTAGGAGGTATGTCACCAGGTCAGAATTAAAAAAGCAAGACAAGGCACCTTTCACCCCATTTTAGAAAGGAAAAAGCCTTCTACAGGATCCTCAAACAGTCTTATAGGAAACTTTGTCAGCTTTATAGGAAACAAAGAAAAAGAAGTAGGAACGATAGCAAGGACAGAGGGCAGGCAAGGAAGCAACAACACAAGTGCAGGAGGTGGTAGCTTCTCCAAAGAAATATAAGGAAGAGACCCAAGAGCTATAGGAACCTAGCTCACAACCCAAACTAAGCTCTTATTATAGATTCATTGGAAGAGGCAGAGTAATACCACATAAATTTGTCATCCCTCTCTTATTTGAGCTTGAGAAAGAGAGAGGAAGGACACATCGCTGGATGAAAATTGCCAAATCAAAGAAGGTATAGGATGTGGGCCATATGGAAGAGAAGCTACTAGAGATGGGAAGAGAGTTGAGTAAGATAAGAGATAGGGAACGAATTATGAGATCTAAACTAGAGGCAGAAAACATATGGCTAAGGAGGCAATTACAAGAAAGAGAGAGCCAATTGGCCACCATGGCAAGCCTCTCCATGGAGGAACTCGTATGCAGGATGCCACCAAAATCATATGCCTTGTACCTCAAATATCAATGGCTCAAATTTCATATAAAAACACTAGCAAAACAAGGGACTATGCCTTTCCAAGACTATATGAAGTTCAATGAACTATGTGACAAGAGCACTCTAGAGGATAAGGCTAGGATGTATGAATATAGGGTTTCAAGCTTCCATGAGAGCTTCTTATGTTCTCATATGTTGAAACAATTTCTCCTCTTAAATAATGAATCCATACATGCGAGGAGAATTTTCGATAATGGAGGAATGACCTATTATAGAGTTTTATGAACCCAACATTTCGGACTACCAAGTGAGTCCATCATTAGGGGATACATCAATATATTTTAGAAGATATTAATGATGTATCTGGGAGCTAATATTAAGAGTATATATATAGTTATGAAAAAAAATAATGAAAGAGTTTTAGTTTGGCCATAATATGAATAATTTGGTAATAATTTGAAATTTTGGAATTTCAAATTATTAGGGTTTTATTAATTCTAGGTTTTTAAAGTTATTTATTTATTTTATTAATAATTTATCTTATTATTTTAATCTTAAGATTAATTATATAAATTAATGTTGGTTCAATAAACCTTTTTCTTTTTATGATTTTTTTTTTATTTTTCTTTTTTATGATTAACTTTGATTTATTTTTTGTTTTTTATTTTTTAATACTAAATATTAGATTTTTTTTTAATACTAAATTTTAATAATAATAATTAATTTTGATTAACAAATAATCAGTGTAATTTTTTTTTTAATTTATCTTATTATTTTAATCTTAAGATTAATTATATAAATTATACGTTGGTTCAATCAACCTTTTTTCTTTTTTATGATTATTTTTTATTATTATCTTTTGTTTTATTTTTATTTTATTTCTATCTTTTATTTATTTTTGATACTAAGATTAATTTTGATTTTTTTTTTTTTTTAATACTAAGATTAATTTGATTACATCAAAGAGATTTAAAATAGTTGGTGAAGGAGTGCGCTGTTAAGGTGCTCCGTATGCAAAGGTCACCGGTTCTAGTCTCATCAATACCAAAAATCCAGCATGGTTTCTGTTGGTGTGGCTTAGGCCAGGTGCGATCCCTGGGTGAATTTGATGGCTTAGATGCCCCTGAGTCGTGGCCTCTCAGCCATAGATAAGGTAAGCACGATTTTCACGATTCACCCACTTATCAACCAAAAAAAATTAATTTGATTATTTTTTTTTGTTTTAATACTAAATTTTAATAATAAGTTTAATTTTGATTAATAAATAATCATTGTCGTTGTAGTTATTATTATTTTTTTTAAGTGATTAAAAATGTTAGTGATATAAAAATTTTAAAATTAAAAATAAATATGAATTGGAAGGGTTCTTCAAATATCAATTTTGTTATAATTATAAAATTATGTTGTTGTCTCAATGTACCTTTTATTTTAATATTAAAATAAAAAGTCCTCCTTATCTTTTTTTTTTTAAGATTTGAAAATGTTAATATCACTATATTTTTTTTTTAAAATTAAAAGTGAATAGGTCTAAGATGGTAGGATATGTTATAGGATTTGAACTTAATTAATAAATGAATAGTTATGAAATTAAATTAAGCTTTAGAATTGTTTTATTATAAAAAATTTTTTGATTAAATTTAATGTAATGATTTTTCAAATCACAATTTTTTTTAAATGATTTTTAGCTTTGGATGAGAAAGTTACTTTGGAAGAATATGATGTGAAATTATGTTTTATTATTTATTAATAAGAGGAAGTTAGAATTAATTTTTTATTTCAAAGAGGAGGGATTAAATCATTGTAAGGGATATGAGTTAATCATTGGTTTTTAATGATTTCAAATAAAGGTTTCCACGTATTTCTTAGTTTTAATCCCTCGTCATGATTCAAGTTTTTCTTTCTTTTTTCTATTTCCATGGATTCTTTAATTTTTCTTTTAAGATAGTGGTCTTATTTTTTAATTAGTTCGGCTCTTTCCATATAGATGTAATGTGAGGAAGATTGAAAATGTTTTGCTAAGGCAGATTTTGAGGTCCTTTCCCTTCTTAAGTCTGCAGTGTGCTCATTGATTATGATGTTGAAAGACCTACCTATTTCACCTATATATTCTATTATCACTGTAAAAAGTTTTTACAATTTTGGACAACTTGCATGGTTCCAAAGTTTGTGTTAGACATGGTCAAGTCATTTTTATGTTTTTAGAGTCTAAGTCATAGGGTTAGAGTCTCATTTCCATCATCAAATAATGTTCAAAAACCTTGTTTTGCCCCTTATGTATTCCATATCATGTTTAAAGTTTCATGTGTTTGGTCATTTCAAAAATTTGAACACACTTTGAAACTGTCTAGGTGTTTTCGTAGTACAAAGTCCTGAAATTGCATTGGATGTGCTATGAAATCGGGGATTCGTAGTTAGGTGTTTTCGTAGCACAAAACCTCGAAACTACACTGGATGCGCTACGAAATCAGGAATTTGTGAAAAACCATGTCTAGCTGTCAAATCCACCAGAATCTGTTAAAATTTCATCATCAGGTGTCAGTCCATGAACCTTACCTCTCACATGCAACCGTTCATATCCATCATTAGATTCGTTAGGGGTCATTTGTCCGCAGTCATTTCAAATTTAAAGGAAGGAAAGGGTTAGTTGATCCTAGTCATATCCATGTTAATCTTGGTCATATTGATGGAAGAGACACTTGTTGTTGTTCTTAAGTTCGAAGTAAACAAGCCCAGGGTGAGCAGAGACTAGAATTATTCCGCAGGCTTCAAGCGAGATAACTCTTCATCGAATTCAAGTGAGGCAGTTCCTAAATTAAGAAGGCAGTTTCTTCCAGGTCTTCTATCTATAGGGATTTCAAAGGAGAATTTCGGAAGAAAGAAAGAGTCACAGGTCAGGCCGATGTCTGAGAACTGAACCTGAAGGCTTAGATGCTCTCACAAAGGATAAAACAGTTGAAGAAGCCTTCAAAAAAGTAGGTTGTTGGAGGTTCTGTGAGAAACTACAAGGAGGACATAACCAAGTGACCAAGGAATTTTCTCTAAATTTCACAGGTTTACATACAAATATTGGAGTGTTAGAATTGCCAATTTATCCTGAGGTTATATCTTTAGTTACATAAATTCCTAGAGGTCAAGAAAAGTGGTTTAAGAATTTCAAGTTTGAAACGACACCTTGCAAGATATTCTTGAAGCCAAAGTTTGTAGACACAGATTTAACTAAAGCAATGCCAAGAGGTTATTTCAAAGATTCATATGCAAACCTACTCTCATGCATACAAAGGTACTTCACCTATGAAGGAAGATACCATAAGGTGTATTCTTATCATTTCAAACTCATATTGAATTTCACTGGGATAATATCTCTAGATATACCTTTATTTTTGTTTCAGAGTTTAGGCAAGATGTCTGATAAAATATAGTTGAAGAAAGAGGCATGTGAAACATCATTGTTCCATCATGGCTTAGTTAAATTAATTGTCTTGCATGAGCTTCAAAAGGTAGATAGAGAATGACCTTCATTTCTCTTTATGTCTGGTTTTAGAGCTGAAATAAGACTTAGCCCTAGGGCTAAGAAAATATCATCACCAATGACTAGTCACCATGTAGAAAAAAGGTCAAGTAGGTTTTTTAAACTGAAGGCTAGAAGGAAAGTTAAGGAGCCAGTGACTAGAACACCATTGGTTGTTCAAGATACTCCTCAACATTCATAGAAGAAGAAAATTCAAATTAAGGAAGCAACACAAGAGCAGTCCATTGGTGAAACAGTCCATAGAAGGGTAACTAGAAGTTGAATAGCCAAAGAAAAGGGTAAAACAATGGTCACTGATGAAAGCCCAATCTCAAAGGGAAGTTTGAATGATCTTCTTCAGAGTATTGACATTGAAGAGTCCCCTTTGGTCCAAGTAGACTTCAGTGAATTAGGTGACGACAAGTCAAAAAAGATGAAATCCTCTAAAGAGCTACAATTTGATGATCAAGTTTCAAAATATGTTTTTAAGCCCAGAAGGCCTGTGACTAGGTAGTCCAAAAGGTTACAGGATGTAGAACCAGAGGTAAGTGAGACAAGGGAGATATCAGGATTCCGTGAAGAGCTCGTAGTTCCAGTAATGCAACCATCACTCATGCACGAAGATGACAGAAGTAGAGCAGTTAGTACTCAAGAAGAAATTGAAGCTTTCCAATCTTGAGATTTCCACACTTAAGAAAAGGGCAATGAAACATGTAGTTGAGAAAACCAATTCAAAAGAATGAAGGCCCTGTGGGAAGATGGAAAAGCTTCAAAACCTGAAGTAGTTAGCAGAGACACTCAATACTTCACCTGGATTGTCTCTGTAATCAAGGAAGCAAGATATATCAGATGGATCAATGATAGACGAAGAACTAATATCAGGGTGATGAAAAGACAAATTGAAGGCCTTGAAATTCAGCTGAGCAAGTCTAGAGGTTAGTCTCAGCACAAATGAACAAGAAAGTAAGTGATGAAATCCTAACAACAATTTTGGTTGAAACAAAGGAATTACTTTTTGAAGAGTTTTCAAGCACAGGTGATGTTAGGTATATGTGGCATATGTACATAATTAAATAGCTATGAAGAATCCTTAGAATGAAAATTTATGGAAAAAATTGTGTAAATTGATTCACACAACAATTTCGTAGCGAGCTGCGAAATTGTTGTAGGTGCAGTTTTGTTTTTTGTTTTTTTAATCAATCTTCAAAGGAAAGAAGGGGCTATTTTTGAAGAAGGATCTTGCTAGAGAAATGTGAGGAGATGATTTGAGAAGGTTTCAAGCCCAAGTAAAGGAAAAACTCAAGGAATGAAGGATATATCCAAGAAAAATGTTTTGCGCTACAAAAACAACAGTTTATTTCGTATCACATCCAACTTGACTTTCTTCATGCAACTTCAAGGATTTTAATTTTTGCACAAGTGTAAGAGCAGGGTTCTATGGCTAATTCAACATATGTTTAATAATTAAAGGGGCTAGTTTGGTCAGCAGGAGATTCAAGGAACACCATTGAAGACCAAGGCTACATTGCATGGGACATTTTCCTAGTTTTTAGGACAGATGGAGGAGAAGTTATTGAAGGCGAGCAGGAGGGTTATGGACATCACCAAGGTCAAAGTTAAGGAGGAGCAGCTATCAAGTATCAGATTTAATTCCTAGTTTAAGTTGTTACTATCATAATAAGGAGTTGTACTCCTAATTCTATTAGGACTCTAAGACTGTTAGATAACTGCTACTTGTAATTAATAGTCTATTTTAGGAATGAATACATGTCAAGATAGGAAATTCGAATTCCCCTCATGTTGTATTAGGGAATCCAAGATTGTAATGATAACTCTATAAAGGACAAGGATTGTCGTGGCACGACTATCATTCTCATGAAAGGTGGATTTCACAAATTTTCCCAAAGTACACCCCTTGCACTAATTTGACTGCGTAAAAGTGCCTTTAGGAAGCCCAGTAGAAATCTGTTGTAGTATCTCCAAAGCTCCATGGTGAAGGTGGCCCAATCTCTAGTGCCACAGCTCGCCATCATCCCGGCTCACCACTCCTTCTACCTTGCATGCCATTGTTGTGCAACCATCTACATGCAATTGATAAAGGTTCTTGACTCGAACCCCTATCTTCCGGGTTTCTCCAGTTGTCTTACTACGAGGAAAGCCTTTCCCTCACTGAAGACAACATCATACCCCTTGTCTTCTAACATCACTACAGAGATAAGATTCTTCTTCAATCCTGGAACATGCGTCACTTCCTTCAATATGAAGGGTTTACCAAACTCCCTCTCAAAGGAAATGGTACCGATACCGGTCGCACTGTATCTACCATCATCACCCATCTCGATGTGCACTCCAAGTTCTTTCTCATTCAGATAAGAAAACAAATCTTGATCCCCTGTCATGTGAAAAGATGCACCACTATCCAAGAACCATACTGATCCCATCACACTTGATACCAAGCATGCGATTAGTGAAAAATCTAGCTCAAACTGCGAGGCTAAGGCCTCTCCTGCTGCAGATCCAACAGCTTGCTTATTTTTCTCTTATGGGGAAAATTTGTGGCATAATGCCTGTGCTGGTGACAATGAAAGCACTTCACCTTGGACATGTCCTGCTTCTTGCCTTTCGCACCAGAATGAGAAGCTTTCTTGTTCTTCCCCTTCTTTGCTTTGGATGCCAAAGCGCAATTCTGGTAAGAGGCCTGATATTTCCCATTTGAGTATTTTTGGTTCTTTTGTTTACGTGCATGTGATGACGGATGCTAGGAAGAAGCTAGAGCCAACCGCAAAGGTTGGGATATTTGTGGGGTACACTGATACGCCCCACAACTATCGTGTATATTTGCCAAACAGTCGCAAGACTGTTGTGCGACCAGATATCAAATTTTAGGAGGAGAAAGCCATGAAGTGTTCTCTTGAGAGGGAGCCACACTTGCATGTAGATGAGGAGCTATTAGTTCCTAAGGATGAGATTTAGGATGTGGATCAGCCACAAGATGAAGTTCATGGAGTGGAAGAGACCACTCATGTAGCGCCAACCATCAGAGGGAAAAAGCGCACTACAGAAGCTGAGCGACTGGCTCAAGATGCAGAGAAGGTTGTAGGACCACCTACAACATAGTGCAGACAGAGACAGTCACCTAATCAGTACACTGGATACATGGCTCTTGTGAGAAAATGTGTCGTGACTGAGCCATCCTATTTTGAGGAAGCTATGGAGGATCTCGCATGGGTAGATGCCATGGTGGAAGAGTATGATTCAATTGTCAGAAACAGTGCATGGGAGATTGTCCCAAGACTGGAGGGGAAATTAGTGGTGGGTTCAAGATGGATCTACAAAGTGAAGCAGGCAGCTGACAGGAGTGTGGAGAAGTAAAAGGCGAGATTTTTTGCTCGAGGCTTCTCACAGATAGAGGGGATCAATTATGAGGAGACCTTTGCACCTGTCGCAAGGTATTCTTCCATACGGTCGATTCTTTCTCTCTCAGCGCAGATGGGGTGGCACATCCATTAGATGGATGTGAAGATTGCATTCCTTAATAGAGTCATTGAGGAGGAGGTGTACATAGAGCAGCCCAAAGGTTTCGAGATCTTCAACAACGAGTCGCATCAGGCTCAAGAGAGCGTTGTATGGGTTAAAACAAGCACCTCGTGCTTGGTACACATGGATAGGAAGTTATTTCACCGGACTTGGATTCTCCAAGAGTGAGGCGCATCCTAACCTATACCAGATTATGGTGGAGGGTAAGTTGTTGATCATTGTACTTTATGTAGATGATTTGATTTTGATGGGAGAGGAGTTGTTGATACTTTCATGCAAGGAGGATCTTGCTAGAGAGTTTGAGATGAAGGACTTGGGCCTCCTTCATTATTTCATGGGATTGGAAATTTAGTAGTGCAGTGATGGACTATTTTTTTCTCAGGGTAAGTATGCCCGGGAGACACTGGAGAAGTTCAACATGCATGGATACAAGCCTGTTGATACTCCTCTTCCTGGAGGTTGGAGGAAGGACGATGCTACTTCAGTGGAGGTAGTGGATGCCACTGTTTATTGGCAGTTGGTGGGGTCGCTTATGTATCTGGTCAATACACGACCTAATATATGCTATGCTGTTAACCATCTTTCACAAGCTATGGTTAAGCTAACCAAGCTCTTTTGGAAGGCAGGCAAACATGTATTGCGTTATCTCAGAGGCACATTGGGATATGGATTGTGGTACAGATAGGAGGATGAGGTGAAGCTATGTGGCTTCACGGATGCAGATTGGGTAGGGAGCCTAATGGACAAAAAGAGCACATCTGGAGGGATCTTCAGTATCGGTTTGACAACATTTTCTTTGTACAGCAGGAAGCAGAGATCAGTAGAGGCCCAATATATGGCATCAAGTTTGGCTGCATGAGAGGCTATATGGGTGAGGAAGATCCTAGTCGAGTTGTTCGGGTCACACTTGGAGCCTACTGTGATTTATTGTGATAACCATAGTTGCATTAAACTCTCAGCTAATCCAGTATTTCATGATAGATTCAAGCACATCGACATCAGGTACCATCATATCAGAGATTGTGTGCAGCGGAGAATCATGTTACTTTCATACATTCCCACGGAGGATCAGGATGCTGATATCTTGATGAAGGCGCTCACCAGGAGCAAATTCGAATACCATAGAGGCAGGATAGGGGTTGCAGATAATCCATATCTTATTGAGAGGGAGAGTTGAAAATGCAACAAGATGATGGAGCTTAGGGAAAAGAAGTCGCTTTCACTAAGTGGGCCTGCAGGTTATTTTTGGCACAAAGTCTATTTTTAGACATATGGATCATGGCCTATGAGTTGCAGGATGCAATTTATGGATGAATGGTCATGTTGGTAAAAATATATGGACCTCTATTTTTAGACATATGGGTGGAGTCTATCTTTATACTGCCAGTAAAAAAATAGAATAGTCGAATATTATTAGCTCTTAATAATATTTGGACTATAAACATTATCTTATCCTCTTGCAACACTTCAGTTCGAGCTACGGATGTGGCACATGCAACTACCAGAAGGAAATATGATTTTCGTATGGGTTAGTTGAGCTATTGCATGGTGGAATTTAGTTAGAATTCAAGTGATTGAGTTTGGTGGAGTTGATTGAGGAGTTGATGGAGTTGTGTTTAGTTTGACTTAGTTGAACTAGTTGTATTTAGTCTAACTGCCAAATAGACTAGTGATGAGTGGTGTGAATTAATTATTAATTAATTCAATAATTATTAACTCATAAATCAACTAAAGGATACATTAGTTAACTCAGTGCATGGACATTTTAGTGGAGACAAGTGTTAGAGGTGGGTGAAAGGGTGAGACTACTATCAGTTGTGACTATAGCTGTGCATGAGATTTGCACAATCATTGATTGAGATTGCCAATGAGGATTTCACAGTACAAGCTAATGGAATTCAAACTTGGATCTGATCTATTCTCAGCTTGGATTGCACAGTAGAGGTAGGCAAACAGTGGAGGAGATTTGAACCCATGACTTGTTCAGATCTGAGCTAGTTTGTGTGTAGCATGTGGAGATAGTACTGAGTACTTGTGAGGAGTATTGTATTATGTATTGTTACATGTTCTCTATCATTATAATATACAGATAGTTGGGGGTTTTTAGATGTATTCTTTCCCCATTACATACTGTGTTGATATGTGTGATTGATGTTTTCAATGTGCGCATGCGATTGTTTTTTTTAATTCCGCAAATTGATGATCAATGGTAGAGGAGGTTATGTATTATGCATGCATTCCGCAAATAGTGTATAATCAGGATAATCTCTGTGAATAAGTGCTATATTATTCAATCTCTACAGAAACAAGAGGATAAAGTAGGTAAACAAGCAAGGAAAGAAAATGAAGGACAAGTAAAGAAAAGGACAAGGAAAGAAAAGGACAAGCAAGGAAGGTTGGATCATGTAGCTTCAACAAGAGGATTTGTAAGTATCAAGTTGCATGTGTGATTTTGTAGCTGGTCTATGAATTCATGGTAATTTGTGTATTTGGTTCTTTTATTGTCATTGGCATGGGTTTTGCCTAGTTGGACAGTGGTGCCAACCTTGCCTTTCAAATTTTGGATAGCCATGGTATGATGTGATTCTTTTTTAGTTGAGATTTGGTTTAACATAAGGTTTTGGAACCAGGTGAGGTGGGCTCAGGAAAATTCCTAAGGGTTTGGGTTGTAGGTATTTTAAAATCTAGGAAGCCCTCGATAGGTGGTTGGAGAGAGGAAAATTCCTCAAGGTCTTGGTGAAGAAACTCTAAGGCATCCAAGCTTGTTTTGGGCATTGTGATCTCTTGACCATTTTGGTGAGATCATGATAGCCTGAGGGTGGAGATGGTTTAATCTCTAGGAAGCCTATTATACAACAAAATTATCTCTTCATTAGCTCAAAGGGGAAAGACATGATGGTTGAAGAAATGACCAAGTTCCCAAGCCTTGTTTCCAAGCTAACACTGCCTATACACTAACAATTTGATCTATAAAGCTTCTCTGCAAGCCTAAGGGAGCGTTAGTGACCCCGATAACTCTACTTTTTCTTCGGGGACAACATTAGTGAACCCTAATGAGGATATAAGGGTCAAAGGAGTGAATTAACTAAGAAATATCCCTACATTCTCTCCTAAATCTACTCAGAAAAGCAAGGAAACATCAAAGTTCGACCTATTTGAGGGATTTCTAATCCTAATGAAGAAGGCAAATGGGAAAGAGTTCAAAATAATGGCAACATCATTGCTTTGACCTAAGGAAACTCATGGAAAAACTTGGTAACCCTAACCTTGAATGCTACATAAGCAGAGCTAGGGCTATTGTGAATTAGCAACTCTGCTGGGGACTACACTTTAGTTCCTGGTTTACCCAGAAAGTTCCTAGTTTCCTCCTCCTTATAGACCTTCCTATACTTCTTCATTCCTTTTCTGACCCATCATGACCTTGCAGCACTCTTATTTCATTGCTCAGCCCTAGATCTGATCCCCACAACCCTTTTTTGAAGTGTTTTCCCTCACTAACGAAGGTTAGCAGTGTAAAAAAATCTTTATAAAGCTTTGTGTGTGTACAAACACCGCATTAGTGCCTCCAGTAATTCTCTGTGGCCTCTAGCATAGAGTGTTAGTCACCCAATTTTTGATATACAGTTGTGTACGTGACCTCAAAGGGTTGGGAAGCTTTCTTTTGGACTGATAAGGGATCTGTAGATGTGTTTTGTTTGCAAGATCTATGCCCTAAAATATTTTGTTTTTTAAGAAATCAACTTTTCTTCTTAAAAATTTTTATTTTCATAAAAGAAAAAAATCAAAATTTTTTATTTCTTTTTCTGCTTAGCTAGTTAAGTTCTGCATTATTTGGTTTCAATAATTGTTAGAGAGCATTGAAAATTTATATCGGTTATGCTAGTGTTGTAGTGAATAGGATGCATGGAATGAATATTAATGTATGAAAGACTCTCCCTTTGTAAAAAACAACTTATTCATAGAAATTAAGAATTTACAAGCATTATCTTTTGCATGATTTAAGTCAGAGTCCCACCAAATATCATACGTCAACACCCCTACCGAAGACTAACAAATTACACTTAAAATCTACCTAAAATCAATTAGTAAGTCTTTTTAGAGCAAACATATAGTAGTTTAGGCTAGGATCTTGGGATAGGCAGTGTGAGTAAACTGCCCAAGATCATACACCAAAACTAGTGTCATTAAAAGAGAGAAATCCTTTTGCACTCATACTACCAGGACCACTCTAGTAAAAGAAGAGATAAATATGAGACAACATAGGACTGCAAGTGAAGGTATCCCCCCTTCACTTGCATCTCCTTTGGGTATTCAATGTATCAGGGATCCCTTCGGGGATATCGGAGCTGAGTCGGGGACTCAGGTATCTTGTCCACACAATGTACTGTCTACGACTATGTCCCCCACATTAGTGTCTGTGATTTGAGGTATCCTCAGTGGCCATAATTTTAGGGACTAACACAAGGTGACTAGGGCGGGATGCCTTGGTACCTAACATAGATGGACCTACTCTTTCTTTAGTTTTTGGGGGTGCTCATCTTCACGAGAGTACTTGGCCCCTCAATATGAGGTTCGGGCGAAGCTCTAGAGTAACTGTAACTGTACATTTGGCCATCTCTCTTTGTTATTCATTGTGATACTGGGTTTCATCTCCAGTGATCGGTGCTTATCAAACAGGGTCATTTCCCTTTTCTTTCTGATTGATTCACTTAGTGTATTTTTTTATTTTTTAGGTGCCAACATGTTATCATTGGGACTTTAATAAAAATCACTGTAAAAATTATTGACACAAATTATCGGTCATTATGGCTACATCCAGTCCTCGTCGTCAATCTAGATGATTTCTATGACTTCCCCCACTCATTATGGAGGATCCATCGAGCTCCAATGAACTAGATTCTCTATCTTTGGGAAATCAGTCTTCGAGATCTCATATATAATCAGTTTGGACATCTGACCATTCAATCTTATCGGAGGATTTATTTACTACAGGATTTCCTCCTCCATACAATCTTTCGATCACGAATCTGTTGGGCCCACTCTTGGTACCCGTTGCATCTGTACCTCCTTTGTCTTCAGTTGGAACACTTCCATCCATCCCATTGACGAATAATGGGTTGTGGGACTTTTTGGACACTTTTGGTCCCCCACCACTTCCCCAATCGATATTCAATATCACACCTTTGATGGCAAACACTGCTATCCCATTTGTCCCAAGTATAACCCCTAACATGACACCCTCCACAAGTGGAACCTAGTCTATTCCGAGTTCGCCCCTTTAGTGTCAAACTCTATACCTTCGACAAGTGCTACATACAATGCTCCTTATAATGCTCAATATAGCATAGTTAGCGTGGGTCCCTTCAACCAAAAATATGGTTTACATCCATTATACAGTTCTAACCCCGAGATTCAAGTATCTGGGGCACTCCCAATATGCATATACCAGCCAGGAACGTAGCAGTTCCCACTCTATTTTTAGGCATGCATGGTCAATCATTGATTGACATGAACACTCCTTATGCTAGTCTAGGACATATGGTTAGTTTTGTAGCGAACAAGAATCCTCAAGGAGGTCCCAATCATTCCATGGGGGTACCCAACTCACAACCTGAAATGAGTTAAGGGTGCACTACTTATCCTGGGGGAAAATCTATACCCAGCCTAACAATCCCTATGGAAATCCACATTACAATACCATACCCCAAGGCAACTACTATACCACACAACTTGTGTATAATATTGGGAATCACATGATGGGAGGACTGCAAGGATCCTCAGGTCATATGTCATCACCTTGGTCCGATTCGGGGGCATCACACACTATGCATTTCTTGGAAAAACTTGATATCCCTGACTTGTACAAACTTACAAATGACCCCATCTATAATGACTTACTTTGGCAGCCAATCCTGCATAAAATATCGACAAACATCCATAAATTTGGAGGGAAACAAGGGGAGGATCCGAATACCCATATCACCACATATCATCTTTGGTGTGTTTCTAACTCCATGGTGGATGATAGTATTTGGTTAAGTATTTTCTCTGCGCCCTTACTTGCAATGCAGCCAAGTGGTACATCAAGTTACCACGCGTGTCAGTCAATACCTTTGACGCTCTAGCAATGGAATTCTTTAAGCACTTCCAGCTACCCATCCACTATGAAACTGTGATGAACTCCTCATTTCATTACGTCAGGATACTGCCACCCACATCTTTGATCATATACATGAATGGAGATCTAGGCAGAGGTTAGTGAAAGCTCCCCTCCCAAACTATCTCTTAACAGATTGGTTCTGCAAGTCTCTACTCCCCCAAATTGTTAAGGATGTTGCCTTAGGTGGTGTGGTCATAGAAGACCAATCCATACGTTTTTTCCCAACACTTAGATCTGAGATATTCGTAGTCTGGCACCCTATACGATGTAATTACTAATGCCCCTCGCAACTCCAATGCTCCCACTACTTAGCAACCCGGAGCGCATGTCGCTGGGATTATTGCCGCAACCTCTGGGGCTGCTGTAAAACAACGCAGCGATCACATCGCTTAGATGTTAGTGGACCCCTCTACCAAATTGAGTTCTCTTCCTACCACCATGATCAACTATGTGTAGTCTACACAAAAACTTGGTGGTAAGAACAAGAAGAATAATAAAAAGATTGCTCCTTCTGAAGAGCAGTAAACAATGCAGCAAAAACCAAAGCAGAAGGTTGATGTGCCCCCTGATGATGGAAAGGATAAACCTACCATATTCCCTTTCAAAATGTGTGCCAAAGACCACATGACCTATCACTTCTCGCGTCTTTAGGAATGCACAGATTTCATTACGAAAAAGAATATTGGTAGGACCCCTGTTGTCTTGAATAATCTTTTCCTCGCTTAGCAGTAGCAACACCTTATTGCAAACCAACCCAAACCATCGCAAGGAGGCAATGGTGGTTTGCAACATCCTTCAGCTGGGGAAGGACCCTCTACTGTTTACACCTTTAAAATGGTAGATCTATAGACTAGAGCCAAATCTTATGGAGCTTCTGTCACTCTGTGGAGGAACCCTCCTCAAGTCAAAAACCACCACTACCTAATGATTTTCATATTGAAAGGCTGGTTTTTGACCTTGTGATTCACGCCCCTAAAGGGGCATTTCTATGCACAACACACAATACATCTGCACGTGTTGCCCAAAACTGCAGCATTGTAGAAGACTTGGTGCAAGCGCCATCAGCTATGTTGGCGCTCGAAGTATTACAAACATGTCCAGCACAAAGGAAAGCTCTACTTTCATCCATTGGTGGTAGCGACCCTTAGGATTCCATGCTTGTAATTTTCGACATGGAAAAATGTAAACCTCCCCTTTCACACTAGCTTGCATTTCATGTGAAAATCTTTTCGAAAGGTAAATGTATACAAAGAACTGTCATCGACGAAGGTGCTTATACCTACATAATGTCGGCTTCATATTGGCTCGCTTTGGGTTCTCTAACCCTATCCCCACCATCGAATTCCCTTAAAGCTTTCGACAGCCACAATTTCATCCCAAAAGGTTACCTAGCTAGCTACCCCATCACTTTGAGTGGGAAAATGGTAATGGTGGATATTGAAGTCGTGGATCATAAACTCGACTATAATCTGGTTTTGGGCCACTATTGGACTTATGCCATGAATTCCATTGTGTCTTCGGTCTTTCACATCATCCAATTTCTCTTGGATGGAAAGATAGTCACATTGGACCAGTTGTCCTTTTGCACCCCACATTACTCCCCGTTACCTAGTAGCTCTATACCCTTAGTGGGTGGTGTACTTGACTCTTATGTTAGTAATAGTACCAATCTACTAAAGGGACCTTCCATGATGGGTTATTTCCCTCTTCTGCAACTAGTAGTTCCACATACGGTCAATATGGTTTCATCCATTCCTCATGAACCGACCGATCCTTGGATCCTACCAGCCCCTTCAAACATTGACAATTACGGAGAACAAATTCCGTTGTCACCAGCTAAAATGGCCTATGAGGCCATTCAATCTGCATTTGAGTCTTGGGTCACTTTGGTCATGGCCAACAGTACCACTGCCCCTCCCATAATTGCTCCTTCTTTTGATCCCCTCAATCAGGTCCTACCTACGGACAAAGCTATTATAGAGATCATGAGTTTAGAAGAGCGACCTTGGGAGGACTCGCACCATCGTGTTTCGATATTTAATTCGGACATGATGCCTCTTCAAATCCTATCATCTGATGGACCTAAAATTGTTTCCTCACCTTATACAACTATCCAAACTTTGGACTTGGAGGGAAACATGGGCAATCTTTCAAAGACATTTCTCATTGATATTTCAGTCAAGACTGGCATCATGGAAAACATACAGATTGGAGCCAATCACAATCCTAAGGAAATTATGAGTCTCACCTACCCTTTTAAGGACTTTTGTAATGTTTTCCCTCTATCTTATGAGGAGATGCTTGGCATAGACCCTTCTATTGTCAAGCATGAGATCAAGAAGTGTCGAGCATTCTTTTTATGGTATTTTTCTTGCTCGTTAATCTGAAGAAACCTTGAGTCTCCTTCTTTGGGTTGGTTAAACTACCACGAAGAAGTTTGAGCATTCTTTTTATGGTATTTTTCTTGCTCGTTAATTTGAAAAATCCTTGAGTCTCCTTCTTCGGGCTCGTTAAACTACCATGAAGAAGATCAAGTGTTCTTTTTATGGTATTTTTCTTGCTTGTTAATTCGAGAAACCTCGACTCTCCTTCTTTGGGCTCGTTAAACTACTACAAAGAAGATATGAGCATGTTCTTTTTTGGGACTTTTTCTTGCTCTTGAACTGAAAAATCCCTGAGCTTTAATCATTGGACTCATTAAACACCTATAACGATGGTCTAAGCAACTCTTTTTCGCTCTTTTTCTAGCTCATTAAACTAAAAAATATCACTTGAGCATTCTATTTAGGCACTTTTTTCTCACTCATAAAACTAAAAAAGTCCCAAGTTTTTTTCTTCAAGCTCGTTAAAACTTATAAAAACAATTCGAGCATTATTTTAAGTACTTTTCTCGCTCGTTAAACTGAAAAATCTTGAGTTTTTGTCACTGGGCTCGTTAAAAATCTACAACAACAATATGAGCACTTGCTTTTTTGGGACCATTTTTCATTCTTAAATCGAAAATTCCCTGACTTTTTCCCTTCTTTAGGCTCCTTAAATCTACAAAGAAGGAATGAGAAGTTATTTTACCTCTTTTTCCTTGCTCACTAAACTAAAAAGGATACCTTGAGTTTTCTTCATTTGGCTCGTTAAAATTCGATGAAGGTATTGAGTTTTTCGTTGTGTGACTCATTAAAAATTCACAATGAATATCGGTTTTAGTATATCTCCTCGTACTCGTAGAAAAATGAGGTCAACATCTATTGAGCATAGGTTTCTCTTTATTCGAACTCAATAGGTTGATCGAAAAGTAACTGATCTGGGTATACTATTAAATTTTTGCCTCACCCAGTTAAAAAATATAACAAATTGACCACCCTGGAGTCATTCTTTACGATATTTTCAGACTCTCTAAACATGAAAACACCATTGAGTTTTCTCGTCTGGACTCATTAAATTACACAGATGAAGTATAGAGTCACTCCTTTTACGATCCTTTTTAGACTCTCAAAACATGAAAAGATCGATGAGTTTGCCTATCTAGACTCATTAAACTAATCATATAGGACATATAGTTAGTCTTTTTGTGGTCCTTTTCAGACTCTTAAAATATTAAAATATCGACGATTTTACCCATCTGGACTCACTAAACTAATCAGACGGGGAAAGTGGAAAATACATCTGTGTTTAGTATTTGAAAGCGTGGTTTGGTAGCAGCGATTCCCTTGAATATGGTACTCCCTTAGATAAAACTTTCTTGTGACGGCCTCTCAATATGAATCTTACCATCCTATGAGTTTAGCCTAAATACCTCGATGTTCTTGCATCTATGTATTCTAACACTCTTTGGTGTTCAGGAGTCTAGTGCTACATGGTTAAAATTATTGTCATGCCTTCTATTGTTCAAGGGCTAACCTTTTTTTTCCTCCATCAACCCATCAAGCATATCCTTTCATTGTTCCCTCTGTCGTTTTGACCCAATGCTCAAAGATTCCTTAAAAAAAAAAAAATCAATCTTGACCCGTTTTGTGTTTGATTGATGTAGGAAACATTATGGCCTAATTCTCGACAGGTCTCTTCTAATCGACTTCAACACTCTATCTAGGGACACAACCCGTAAATACCTTTAGTGCCTTGGTACTTGCAGATATTAGTGGCATGTCGCCTTATGTTTGATCATGGGTTCTCATTATTGACTCCTGGTTAAGCGATTCTACGAGTGTTCGATGACAAAAACATTTTTCACACTCGCTAGATTGTACTGTGCATCTTGGAGACCATCACCATTATTGGTGGCCTTCCTCGCATATGTTTACGGTCTCCATTATTGACTGGTAATAAGATGATTTCATGCATGTTCAACATCAACACATATATTCACATGCATCGATCTATGTTGTTCGGTGAAGCAAAAATCAAGACCTTGGGTAGAGGCTTGCATCACTCATCCTTGTTTCCTCTCCCAAGTTTAGTATATTGCTTTTTGGAGACAACTCATCAAATTGATCCTATTATGACACCAGTTCCACATTGTTCTTATCGATGGACAACATCATCATATCTCTTTTATGAGAAAATCACTCTAACATAGCCACTAAGTGTGGGAATGCCCGACTTGGGACATGAGTTTAGTTGTTTTAGATATATGTATTGTATCAGGTTTCCCATATCACCCGAAGCTATGATCCTCTCTCTCTTTTTGTCATAGAAGAAACATAACAGTTAAGTAAAGTATTTCGGCCATCATTATAGCCTCTGATCTCACACTTTAGGGGGCATCTGTTATACAACAAAATGACCTCCTCATCAGCTCAGAGGAGAAAGACATGATGGCTAAAGCAATGACAAAGTTCACAAGCCTTGTTTCCAAGCATACACTGCCTATACATTGATAACCTGCTTTATAAATCTTCTCTGCAAGCCTAAGGGAGCGTTAGTGACCCCAGTAACTCTACTTGTTACTTCAGGGACATTATTAATGAACCCTAATGAGGATCTAAGGGTCAAAGGAGTGTATTGGCTAAGAAATATCCCTACATTCTCTCCTAAGTGTACTCAGAAAAGCAAGGAAACATCAAAGTTTGACCTATTTGAGGGATTTATAATCCTAATGAAGAAGGAAAATGGGAAATAGCACAAAATAATGGGAACATCAATGCTTTTACCTAAGGAAACTCATGGAGAAACTTTGAAATCTTAACCTGGAATGCTACATAAGCAAAGCTAGGGCTATTGTGATAGAGGTCAGACCATTTGAAAGGATAGCTTACTTGATTGTCGAGCAAAGTCTCAGACCTAAGCATAAGAAGTTGGTAATAAGGGAGAGAGAGAGAGAGAGTAGCTAGAGGGGTAAGGAAAGGCTGATGCAACCAATGGTTGTAATCACTATTTCGACATTAATATAGAACTGCAGTTGTACTGTCTATTTTGTGGCATCGGTACTATAATTCATTTATTTGTTTTTTGAACACCATTTAGCATGAGTAGCTTAGTTATGTACAACTAGATGTCTCTTGTATATTCATGTATTAATTGTCAAGGTTTTATGTTGTGATTACTCTTGTCTCTTTTATGTGCAGGACTTGATCTGGAGCCAGCTCAGGGGACTTCCACCTAGCTGCATAGTGTTCTCTAGAAAATCTAAATGGAGACTCGAGGTAATGAATCTATTTTTCTTTGATAGTTAGTTATTGAGTATGGACATGCATGTAGCTTTGCGACAGCTTCAGATAATCTTACAGTCTACCAAGGGTCCCGGGAAGACCCTTGAGGGTTTCTTCTTTCTCCTACACCATGCATTAAATATACTCAGAAAAGCAAGGAAACATCAAAGTTCAACCTATTTGAGGGATTTCTAATCCTAATGAAGAAAGAAAATGGGAAAGAGCTCAAAATAATGGAAACATCATTGCTTTTACCTAAGGAAACTCATGGAGAAACTTGGCAACCCTAACCTAAAATGCTACATAAGTAGAGCTAGGGCTATTGTGAACTTGGTCATTGCTTCAGCCATCATGTCTTCCCCTCTGAGTTTATGAGGAGGTCATTTTTCTATATAAAAAAACCCTATTTTTTTATTCCTTGAGTTCCCATATGTATGCTTGGAGTATGGCACGAGGGTGATTGGTTGAAAGAAAGGTTTGGTTCAAACCAATCTATGGTTAGGTGGTATGTGGAAGTCCTTGACTTGGTTGGATTTGCATATGTTAATAAGATATATATATATATTATATATATATATATATATATATATATATATATATATATATATATATATATATATATATATATATATTTTTATTGTGATTCATAAGTACTTGTACTTGTTATTATGTGTCTTTGATGGTTTTCTATCATCGTTAGTATTTTGGTTATATGCTAGTTATAAGCATGGTTCCATATCATGCACTAGTTACGACTCTTTTTATGTTTTGGTTAGTTGATTAATGGTTGATGAGTACATGAGCTAAAAAGTGTTATTGCAACTATTATGAGAGGGAATTAGACCTTCTTGGTGACTCTTAGATAAGTTTCAGAGTCGTATGATCAAATATGCATTCATGAACCATAGATTAGATGTTCACTATATGTTTGATGAACTGAGTGTCATGATTAGGCCTGGTTAGGTTAAGTTTCTTATTCAAATTTGTATGTTTAGCCTTGTCATTATGTTACTTATAATTCTAAAAAGTCTCAGGAAGTTTTGGGGAGTGGTCTAGAGGCTGGCATGGAATTGTGGCTTAGATCTCGGGACCATAGGCATTGAACCAAGCAATTTAGGTCACAACTATACAAAGCTAGGATTGTGAGTGCGGCTGGAGGCCTTCAACCACATGCAGTTAGTGTCAAGGTTGAGATTGGGATTCTAGGTCATTGAAATGAAGTTCTAGCTCAAGGATTGACCACCTGGGGTGTTTCTTTAGCTCCTAGGTGATCTGTAGTCCCTATAAGATGTCAATTAGTGGTTAGTAAGTCTCAATTGTAGGCCCCACTTCCTTAAATAGAGATAGGAGATTGGATCATGTCATAGTGGCACTTCATTTCACATTTACCTGGAGGGATTGTAAAAATTGGTGAAAGTGGGAGGGGGCATGTATGAATTGGTATTAGAGCATGGTTCAAATACATGGACTCGATAGGAAGAATGTTTTTGTCATGCATACATGGCAATGTCTATGTGGTTTCTATGCATGCATTGTTATGGTTATGGTTATGGTTTTCATGCATGAGGTAATTGTACACAATTATTGTTATCATTCATGATGTTGATATATTGATATGATTATGTATATACATGTATTGTGCTAATCTGGATTGATTTTTTAGATGTGATATCCTCCCTTGAACTTCACTAAGGTATGTTGATTATTTTTATATTTGGTTGTCTAGCATGGTATGTCACAGGAAGAAGAGGATCATAGATGACTAGAAAAATGGTGGATTAGAGTTCATGAGATTCCCCTTATAGATTAGATGAGAAAAACAAAGATGAGTACTCCATTGACATAGAATATACCTTGAGAAATCTAAAGGAAGATATCAGAAGCTACCGAGAAGATAATGACATAATCATTCAATCATAGGAAGTACTTGCCAGGGCTCAGGAAAAACAAGTAGAGTTCAATGGAGTTATCCTTTAGATTTTGTTAGACTTGTAGAGGCAGGGACAACCACAGATGAATTATGGATAGGAGAACAAGACTAATGGGGCATATGGTCATAGGTCTCATGGAGGGAACAAGTCAGGCGGGGATGACACAATTAGATATGGTAGGTTCCTGGATACACCTGACAGGAGAGGTAGTGTATATGGGTTCTATTCTAATTTTGGTTCAAATAGGTATCATGGTCATCATCTCTATCATCCTTATAGGAGGAGTGGGAGGGGATGCTTTCCATATGAGTTCAAGAAAGTGAAGCCACATACATTTGATGGATGTTTGAAGAATATGGAAGATGCAGAGGCATGGTTGCTTGGAATTAAGAAGTTCTTTGAGCTGCATGACTATATAGAGAACATGATGACCAAGATAGTTATTTTCGGTCTCAAAGGGAAAAAAAACATCTAGTTGGAAAACAAAAAGCTTGTCAGAGGTTCAAAACAAAGGAGTTGAGTTGGCATGAACTCAAGAGACTCTTCAAGAAGAAATACTTGTCAGAGAGATACTATGAAGGAAAGGGAAAGGAGTTCTATGAGCTGAAGATAGGATCTATGACAGATGAGGAGTAAGAGACTAAGTTCCTAGAGTTGTTGAGGTATGTAGTTTATCTTAAGGATGAGAAGACAAAATTTCATAGATTCATCAATGGACTACCATTAGAATTTAAGGATCGAATTGAGTATGATGAGCCTCAGTCGTTGGAAGAAGTCATTTGAAAATTGAAGCAATGTTATGAAAAATTTAAGCGTAATAATGAATCTCAGAAGGGTTGAAACGGGAATGCCAAGAATAAAAGAAAGTGGCCACTGAAGCAAGAAATACCTTAGGATGCAGGTGAGAAGAAAAATGTTTCTCCCTACAGGAATTTTAATGTAGTTGAGAAGGGACATGGGCCTCAGCTTGGACAGTAGAAAAATAAGTGGAAGATAACCATTGAAGTGTTGGATATGTGGAAAGGATCATTGCAAGAATAAAGTTTCGTTGTATTAGGGTGGAAGACCTCAGATCTATAGTGCTTCAGAGGCACATACAGTTGGGGATGTTTGGAAGAGAATTCCTCGAATCTATGCAACATTTGATAACAAGTAGGCAGATCACCAAGCATCCATTATTGAGATTGAAGGTAAGCTATGTGATCGAGTTGTTTTTATTTTTATTGACCTGGATCTAATTATAGTTGTGTTAATCCTGACCTAGTGGGTTAGTGTGGTCTAAGAAAATAAGTGCATGCAGAGTCTTGGTTAGTGCGGTTGGCTATAGGTACTAAGAAAAGTGTTCATAATTGGGTAAGAGCTTGCACATAGTAGTTGAATGGTGTGCCTACATTAGTGCATCTAAATGTACTTCCATTGGGATCATACATTATGATTTTGGGTATGGATTGGTTGTACCTTCACAGGACTAAGGTGTATTTTTATGAGAATGCTATCGAGTGATTGGATGATGATGGAGAGAAGAGAATATTGCAGGGTAAGAAGAAGCCTGCATTGGTAAGAATGGTTACAACTATGTAGGAAAAGCATAGTTGCAAGAAAGGGGGTGTATTTTTCCCAATGCATATTTCTAGTGATAAAGGTAAGGATCTTGAGGATGTATAATTCTTTAAGAGATATTTGGTTTTGTAGTAGTTTTAGGATGTATTTCCAGTAGATACTTCAGATTTTTCTCCTCATAGGGAAGTGGAATTTTCTATGAGTTGGTATCAGAAGCAACACCAACATTAAAGGCATCATATAGGATGAGCACTCAAAAGTCAGTAGAACTGAAGTTGTAGTTGAAGGAAATGCTTGATGAGGGATATATAAGGCCAAGTGTGTCACTTGGGGTGCACTATTGTTTTCTATGAAGAAGAAGGATGGTACTCTTAGGTTGTGCATTGATTACATGTAGCAAAACAAGGTGACGATCAAGAACATGTATCTGTTACCGAGGATAAATGATTTGATTGATCAGTTGAAGGGAGAAACAATGTTTTCAAGTATTGATTTAAGATTAAGGTATCATTATGCATGCATCAAAGAAGAGTACATTTACAAGGCTACTTTTAGGACCATGTATGGGAGTTATGAGTTTTTTTTTTGTTCCTTTTTGTTTTACTAATGCTCCAACTAATTTCATGTGTTTGATGAATAGTGTGTTGTGTCCTTATCTAGACAAGTTTGTGATAATATTCATTGATGATATATTGTTATGTTCTAAGAATGATGAAGAACATGCAGAACACCTAGTAGCAATGTTAATACTGTTGAGAGAACATTATTTTTATGTGAATCTTAGTAAGTGTAGTTTCTTTCATACATAAGTTCATTACTTGGGACATGTTGTTTCCAAGGAAGACAAAACATTTGAACTAAAAAAATATCAGAGCTATCATGGAATGGGAAACTCCTAGGAATGTGGTTGAGGTTAGATCATTCATGGGGTTAGTAGAATATTATAGAGGTTCCTCAGGAAATTCTTGCATATTTCCTATCCTATTACATCATTGCAATGCAAAGGAAAGAAGTTTGAATGGATAGAGGAGTGTGCAACTAGTTTTGAGAAGTTGAAGCATATGCTTAAAAACATTCCAATTCTAAAGATTGCAAATCGAGATAAATATTTTGTGGTGTGTAAAGGTTCTTGCAAGAGATGACTTGGTGGAGTCCTGACGCAAGAGGGATAAGTGGTATGCTATAAGTCAAGGAAACTGAATGAGCATGAGAAAAACTATGTGATGCATGATCTTCAGTTGGTAGTGTTCATTCATGCATTGAATATGTGGAGGCACTATATTCTATGTAGGAAGTTTATTCTAATGAGTTATCATAGTGGAGTAAGATACTTGTTTTACCAACTTAATCTAAATGCCAAACAAGCAAGGTGGTTAGCTACACTCAATGAATTTGACTTTGAGATTGGGTACATTAAGGGTAAGGAGAACATGGTTGTATATGCTCTTAGCAGAAGAGTGTAGTTAAATCACATAACAACTATCAGTTCATATGGGACAAATTTATAGAATCAAATATTGCAGGTAGGATAACAAGATGACATGTACCAACAACTTAAGCATAGGTTACAACAACAAGTTATAGGTGAACAGGATGTGGATTATCATCTCACAGTAGATGGTTTGGTGAGATTTAGGGACATGATCTATGTGTCAAACAACAATGAGCTCAAGAAGCTTAACTTGAGATAATTTCATGTTAAGTTGTATTTATGTCACCCAAGATATCATAAGACTTTGACAACAACGAAGAAGTTTTACTACTAGTTGAACTTGAAAAAGGAGGTAGCTGAGTTCTTCATAAGGTGTTTGGATTGTCAACATGTAAAAGTAGAGTGTAAGCATCTAGGTGGTTTATTGCAGTTGATTCTAATTTTGGAATGGAAATGGGAGGTCACTTCCATGGATTTCATTATAGGTTTTGAGAAGACATCTAGACAACATGATTCTATTATGGTTTTGGTTGGCAGGTTGACCCAGGTAGCTCACTTCATTCCGGTGAAGTCTACTTATTCATCTTGTGAGGTAGCTCAGGTATTCATCAGGGAGATAGTGAGATTGCATGGTGTTTCTAAGAATATTGTATCCAAAAAAGATGCCAAGTTCACTTCCAAGTTCTGGAAGGAGTTATTTTTAGGTTTGGGGATAGAGTTGGCTTTCGTAATATCTTATAATCTGTAGACATATGGATAGATAGAAAGGGTCAGTAGGGTTATTGAGGAAATGTTGAGGATGTGCATCATGCTTCAGTAGAGGAAATTGGAAGAGTATCTGCCACTGGTAGAGTTTGAATACATAATGTGTGTCAGGAATCCTTGAAGATGAGTTTATTTGAGGCACTTTATAGGTAGAGTTGTAATATTCCTATTAGCTGGAGTGACGCAGTGAACAAGGTACCGATTGGACTGAACATGTTGGAAGAGATGGAACATGAAATTTAGGTTATCAAGAAGAATCTAAAGGTAACACATGATAGCTAGAAGAGTTATGTAGATCAACATAGGATATTTAAGGATTTTCAGGTTGGGGAGGATGTGTACCTATGAATCAATCCCAAGAAGAGCTCCTTGAGGATTAGATCATGTGCCAAGTTGGAACCTTGGTATTGATGTCCTTTCGAGATCCTTGAGAGGATTGGACCAATGCTCTATAGACTTGCACTGTTTCCTATAGTGAAATTCCATGATGTTTTCCATGTTTCATTGCTTAAAAGATATGTGAAGGATGTTGATCATGTGATTGACTAGTTTGTATTGGAGATGGAGCCAGAAGGAGAATTACAGTTAGAACCTCATTTCATATTGCAACCAAAACATCTCATGCTTTGGAACCAAGAAATAGAGAAAGTTAAAGTGCAGTGGAAGTACTTTAGGTCCACTGAAGCTACATGGGAGATGGTTGATCAGATTCAGGCTATGCATCCTTCATTGTTTGTCAGTTGAGGCAAAGGAATTTTGGTATATGTACATATTTATGTATGGTTGTTATTATAAATACTACAATTAGTTGTGCTATAAAGCTCCAATAAGTGGTATGATTGTCATATTTTTCATGTTTTTCATGGTTTGTAGTGATTGTTATTATAAATGCTACATCGAGCTAAGTTATAAATGTCCATGAGCAATATGTTTTTTCTTCAGTGGTTTGTTGGTCATATGTGTCATGGAACACTTAGGACAATTTTACCCTAAGGGGGAGGGGTTTGTAACAAACTATGGTTAAAATTTCATTTAATAAAGTTAATAAAGGAAAAATAAGACAAAGGTGATGGGATACATATTCCAAGTTGAATGTTAGGAAAAACATCCTAGTGAGTTTCACTTTTGGTTTATTATGGATAAGGAAATTGGAAAAGGAAAAGAGGCATTAATTGGAATTTATTTACGAAAATAAAGGGAAATAGGAGAAAAGGGAGATGAAGGGTCACAAATTTGCATGAGAGGAAAATGAAAAAAATATAGGCCTCAATGATAAAAAGGCTTATGAGGATCAATTCACAACTTTTTGTCAGTTTTAGCTTGGGAAAAGTGAGAAAGAGAGAGAAGAGCAGCAAGAGGAGAAAACATGGAAATTAAAGGAAGGACAAGGAAAGGAAACGAAAATCAAGGAAGATTGGATCAAGAAACTTCAATAGGAGGATTTGTTGGTATTAGGTTGAATATGTGATTTCCTAGCTAGTTTGTGAATGCATGGTACATGCACTTGTATATTTGGTTCTTTTGTTGTCATTTGCATGGGTATTTCCTATTTTTACAATGGTTTCAACCTTGCCTTTCCATTTTCGGATAACCATGGTGTGATGGGATTCCATTAGAGTTGAGCTTTGGTTTGTCGAAAGGCTTTGGAACTTGGTGAGATGGTCTCAGGAAAATTCCAAAGAGTTGGGGGTGGAGGTGGTTTAATCCCTGAGAAGACCTGGTTGTTTATGTATTGAGTTCCCACATTCATGCTTGGAATATGGCATAGGTGTGATTGGTTGAAAGAAATATTTGTTTCACCCCCAATATATGGCCGAACAATACATGGAAGTCCTTGACTTGGTTGGATTTTACATATGTTAATAAGAGATATTTTCTTATTGTGATTCATGAGTACTTGTACTTTTTATTATGTGGCTTTGACGATTTTTCTATCATGGTTAATATTATGGCTATATGTTAATTATAAACATGGTTCCATAACATGTTCTAACTATAACTCTTTTTATGTTTTGATTAGTTGATTAATGTTTGATGAATGCATGGGCTAACAAGTGTTATGGTAGCTATTATGAGAGGGCATTAGACCTTCATGGTGATTCTCAAATAAGTTTCAGACTTCTATTATCAGATATGCGTTCATGACCTGTAGATTACATGTTCATCATATGTTTGACGAAATGACTGGCATGGTTAGGCCTCGTTAGGTCAAGTTTATGATTCAAGTTTGTATGTTTAGACTTGTCATTAAGTTACTTATCATTATGGAAAGTCTCAAGAATTTACAGCCATTGTTCTAGAGGTTGGCTTGGAGTTTTGGCTCATATCTTGGGATTGCAGGCACTAAAATGAGAAATTTAGGTCACAACCACATGGAGTAAGGCTTGTGAGTGTGGTTGGAGGCCATCAACTACATGAAGGTAGTGTCAAGGGTGATGTTAGGAGTATAGATAACTGGAATGAAGTTTCATCTCAGGGATTGACCACCTGGGTTGTTTCTTCATCTCTTAAGTGATCTATAGTCCCTATAAGATGTCAATTTGTAGTCAGAAAGTCTGAGTTGTATGCCCCAATTCCTTAACTAGAGCTAAGAGGTTGGGTCATGTCATAGTGACAATTCGTTTCATATTTACCTTGAGGTATTATAAAAGTAGGTAAAATGTGGGAGGGGGCATTTATAGTTGCAACGTAGGAAAGGGAAAGCCCTAAAATTATTAGACAATTTTGAGCTAACCTTATCCTTTGTTTGGTTCAAAACACTTGACATGACAACCACAGATTGACTGCTAATATATCCATTATATCACCATTGGATAAGGGGGCTGACATGGCCCAGAACTTCCATCCTAGAGGTTTAGATGTGCCACCAAAGGAGCGATCAGGACAAGGTCAGTAGGATATGTTGGAAGACACATTAGCCTAGTGGCCACACCATTGGCCAGTAGGTGGGCCACTTCACATGTTAGCCCAGAGATTAAATCCTGGGAAATTTAAAATTCACATGAGAATGGGGCATAGTGATGACGTGGAGCTGGGACACCATGGATTCCACTTGGAACTAATGGCAAGTGTGATTGGTGTAGGATGCACCCATCTGCCAAGTCTGACGGGTGGTGTAACCCATAAGACTCGCCCTAGAGGAACATTGGGGTAGAGGAAACAAATGCACCGGGAAAGGCCTAGTGGGATGACGAAAGGGGGTGCATGACAAGGCCACACAAATATATAGTCAATTGGTTGGAAGTAAATCCCGCTTGACAAGTAGCATGCTGCAGATATTTTGTAAGTGTAAAGTGATGCAACAAGGGAATGCACTGAGAAGGATTGCATTGGGGTGTCGTGGTGGCCAACCTTCAAGGAATTGGAAGGATGGGCCCCAAATGTACACAAGATGTGATGGTAGGTTTGTTGGGACCACCACCCACTTCCGGGGCATTCCCATGGTGGTTTGGAAAAAAGGGCTCGACCCCCTAGAGTGCATGTGCTCCTTTGATATCCCGATGGGTGGTATTCCCTCACCGACCATTCCTAGGGGGTGACTCCATTTTAATGAGTGCACTAGTTGAACTTATAGAACCCTTGTGTGATGGTGTCACCATTGAGACATGTGGGTATCAACCCAGGATCTACGTGATGGTTAACGACCATGATTATTTCTTTGTTGGATCCAGGGAATTGCATGTGGCATGAGGACCACTATGAACATGAATGGTGGAGATCACTGGAGATTGGATGGTTGGGATTAATCACAACACCCCTATAGGAGTCAGTGGAAGGATGAAGCCTAGATGGTGGCATCATGAACATCAAATGTTGGATGAGTGAAGATGATGAGGATAGTCCAATGCAAGCACCAAAACTATGGACCATAACCTTGATTTCACTACTCCCCTTTTCCATGATAATAGTCAGGCATGTTAGCCCAATACAATGTAGTGTGGGCCATCAATCTCCCTTTACCTTTGAAAATCATCAGATAGATCAGATAAGATGTGGATATTGCTAAGCTAGTATGACATATTGTTAATCATTAATATACACATGTCACACACACATGTGTGTGTGTGTGTAATATATCTATAATGGTTAGCATAAAAAAATAAGAAGTGAGTACTAAATTTTATTATCCCATTATTATAACAATACGAAAAGAGTTGGATTATCAGTGGAAACCACTCCACTAAGGTATTTTGTGGAGTGGTTTGTTACATGTGGTATCAGAGAAAGGTTCAACACTTGGACTGAATGGGATTTATCATGGGCAAGTAACGACGGGACCCTGATCAAAGGGGTTTCATAATGATTTTTAGAAAATTAATAAAACAAATGTTTAGGTGTTAAAATCTGGTTGTAAATGGTTTATGGAATGCATGATTAAAGGGTCACCTTGTGATCCAAGTATGTAGCATAGTACTAATGCATGATCCTTGGATCTAGGGTGAAGCTTATCCATAAGGGTAATATCTAAATGTGAGTTGAGGGTATCCTACTCACAAGTGTTAGTTGGATTCTATATTAGTTGCAATGATCTTTAGCATGTTATTTGATAAATTCTTGGGAAATGCATGTGTTTGCTAGCTAACATCTTGAAGGTTTGGACAACTAGTGGTTATGACCTTGGATATGGTATTTACTTTGGATTTTTGCAGAATGCCTATAGGGTAGTGAGTAATTGTGGCATAAGATCACCATTAGTTGGGTGATGCAATCTAGTATTCTTGGGACTATTATGTCCATGAGCTTTAAGGGATATGTGGAAGGATCCATATGTAATGTATAATCTATTAAACCCTTCTTTTTTCAATGAATGATAGGCATATGTATTATATATGATGGTTAGGATGTGCGATTCCCATGGTAATTATGTTGTAGGAGGCTAAAAACCTCAATTGAGGCTAATTGTTTCCTATATGTTCATGTTACAGAGTTCCTCATAATGCTTGTTCCCCTTGGGTAGGGCCTTCCTTGTTTAGGGAAGGGGAGGGAAAAAGATCGGAGAATTCTTGCTTGTACATGTAGCTGTTAGGTGTGACACCATGATTTGGGTGACAAGTTTATATATATATATATATATATATTCATTTATTGGGAAAACTATCTATATATTTACAATATACTACACAAATGAGAAAATTATAAGTGTAAAGTGTTAGGTATATCATTGCATGGTGTTGTAGCCTAGATATCTGGGCTTGTATCTATTTAAATGAAAGTATGTGTGCATAATATATTGATTGGATGGGGAAGTCCCATTTCTAGATTGTTACATGGAAAGGAACCTCAACAGAGGTTGACCTTTTCTTTATGGTGATTGAGGTATTCTTCTGGTATAGTGAACAAGAACTTGAAAAATGTAACTCAGAGAATGAGGAAATGGTTGAAGATGTCGATGATATTGTTGTTTATGACAATCAATTTTAGGGGATGCATGGCTATTTCTGTCCTTGAATGAAGCGGCTGAATATGAATGCTACTATAGTCTCTTGTGAGAAAGGTTGATATCTCGAATTGGTGGTGATAGTTTCAGTAAAGAGACTGAATGAATTTAATGAAGGTTGATGTTCTTCTTAATTTTTGAAGGCTTATTTTAACAAGTAATAATAGGGGTTTTAGTAAAGAGGATGGTAATAATCAATGATGATATTTTCGGGTAAAGGTCTGAAATTTCATGTATTAAATACATGATTATGCATGTAATTATGTTGATATATTAAGGGGATTGTAATTAGCTCCTTAAGATTGTAGATACCCTAGTTACTAAACTTGGTATAAAGGCCACATTTAAATTGTTGTTTTGGGTCTCATTGCATAGACTGAATGAATTGAATAGCACTAGTTTTGGAGTATTATCTAGTTTCAAATTATAACTAAGATTTATAAGGAAGATGGAATCTTATGAATGCATGGTTATGAATGAGCTGATATGTGCATGTGCATGTGCATGTGCATGTGCATCTAGAAATTATCGCCTTAGAAAAAGAAATTTATATTGAAATATTTTGTCTTGGATTTTGAGACATATGACTAATATGTAAGGTAATATATGTGTATATTTGCAAGTTAGCATGTTTGGTACAAGAAGAAAAGGAAATTAGTGTATTATCTCTATGTATATATTAATGCACTAGCACTTGAGTGTATATGGAAGCACATAGCAAGACTTAGTGGCAGTGAAAAGAAACATGTATCATGGCATTGTGCAATAGGATATGGACCAAGTACATCAAGGATGAGAAAGAGGGACATCCCTCCAATGGAAGAAAATATTTAGGAATTTGGAGGTTGAGCTCAAAGGCTTAGAGGCTGAGCTAAATATCTATAGGGAATAATCTAGAAAACTCACCAGGAAACAACAAGAATTGGCTAAGTGGAATGATGAGTTGCAACAACTATTGTGGGAAATGATACCCTCCAAAAGGAAGGATATTAATAAGAGGAAGAGGCCTCATGAGGCTGAAAAGGAGAAGAGGATAATTTCTTGTTGGTGTTGTGGAGAAGAGAACTTGAAAAAGGATTGTTTCCATGGGAAGAAAAAGAAATCAAATAGCCCCTATGGGCCATAGGAACATGAATTGACAATGTATAACACATAAAAGAAGGAAGGGGCATTCCCTCCACATCCGTGACATATATATATATGTGTGTGTGTGTGTGTTGAAAAGGTCCCCTATGAACTTTTGGGGAATGTAAGACTTCAAGGTTGTTGTGATCCTTGTGAAGGAGTATTGAATTAAAATTGGTACATGAATATGCATGTGAACACATATACCTATGTGCATTGTATGATGGTTGAGAGTGTCATGAATGATGGACCCATGGAGGTTGAGTTGATTTTTAGGTACTGCTTTATTTAAGGCTTATGTGTTGTGGCCTTGATTTCTTGACTTTATGGATTGATATAATTTTGGTTTTGGACTTGTGCATGACCATGCTAGTTATTGGTCTTGGTTATCATGTTGTTGTTTTTTGTCTTGTTTATTATGTTGTTTTACTTGCATTTTTTTGAATTGCTGTTGTTGTGAATTTCATGTCCTTTTGCAATAATTTCATTTTTTTCCTCTTTCATTGGTTTTCAATATTTAAATTTCAAATTGCATGCTTGGGGATCTTGGAATAAGGAGTTGGGAGTGGCAGGAAGGCCACAAAATCCTGAAAAGGGAAGTGCTTGATGGACATGAAGGAAAACTTGTCAAGTAAAGTTCTAGGAAAAATGGAACGCTATTGGGAAATGTACATGAACAAAATAGAAAGTAAAAATGAAACAATAGAAGTGTGAAAAGGTTGTATAATTCATGCTTGGCCTCAATCACGGAGTCATCTAAACCCCATATTTACCTAGCACAAGATAATGGTTGTTGTGGCCATGATTAAGTATTGTAACAAGCTAATGGGCTAGTTGAGTCCATGAGAATAATGGATAGAGATATGTGTAGCCAAGAAAATGGCCAGAAGGGAGTTATTTTAACCCTTGACTACAAATGCATGTGCACTTATATCTTGCATACATGATTATTTTTATGGATACCTACGTATTGCAAACATGATTATACTGATGGAAACTTGTATGACGCATACATGATTATGCTGGTGGAATCTTGTATGATGCATACATGATTATGCTGATGAATGGTGGTATATGTTGAGAATTCAATAGGGAATTATGTATGTTAATTATCTTAACTTGAGAACTATTTGTATTACATTTTTACTTATTAGCTTTGTTCCTTATTATTATAGTGTGTGATACAACAAACAACTACCAAAACAATAAGAATAGTGACACAGTATATAGGGTGCAAGCCAGGGCCAAAACCCCTCCTCTTGAGGGGAACACTTGTAAATATCTTCTCTTCTAATAGATTCTTCAATTGACTAATACCATGACCTAGTGACTCAGAAAAATACTTTCCAAGATCAAGATCACCTACTACTGTAGTAACTTTGACCTCCTATTATAGATCCAAAATTTTGTCTCATGACAAATGTTGCAACTGTTACCGCTCCTCCTAGAGACTTTGATCTCCGTTAGATATCATTCTCTTCTTCTTCACTTGACTTCTCTTGAGAATTAGGTATAGTGATGTTCCTTAACTGACCTTCACTTTCCTTTCCTTCTCTCTTTCCTTCAAGATCGAACTAGAGATAGACCCAATGCAGAAAACCTAACTTCGACTTCACAAGAGAGATAGATCTAGCCTAAGAAATTCGACTTCCTCTCCTTCATACCCTCTTCTTCCCATAGATAATGAGATGAGTGAGTGTGTGTATAATGGAGGATGATATCCGATCTATATATAGGCTCTTCTAAGGGTGGACGTGGCTCCTCATTTAGGCTGACTTGGCGGCTCCTTAGGCTAAATTGACCTTGGAGGTATTTTGAAACTTTAAAGATAAAAATATTTTTTCCTTTATAAGATAGAATGTGGCCATAGGGTCCTCAATATATGAAAATGAATCTTAAACCTAGGACAAACCCTAAAAGCACTCAATGGGTTCTTGACCTATAAACTAAAATAACTTGAGCATGAAACCCATGCTCCAATAATAATAATTTCTTTTTAATTTTATTATATACAAGAGTACATTTCATACTTATGAAGACTGAACTTAGTTACATATTTTTTAACACTCACTCTTAACTAGGGAGGTATTAATAAGAGGTACATGGTCATTCTCAATTTGAAGAGATCTTATAAAAAGAGTCAGATTGGTAACCCATTTGTTTAGCATCATATCAATCAACATTGTTACGTAGAAAGGCCTTGACTAATAACTCTATCCACATGATCAAAGGACAATGCTGGTGAGGCCAATGATTCATATACACCAAAATCATTATCTCTCAAGGCACATACTCCACCTGGGTGTTCACAAAATATGACCTTCCATTGGACTATTCTTAACTTGGGTATTTAATCCTCAAAGAATCCAGTCCATGAATACTCTTGCCTTGAATGCCTTACCATATTCTCAAAGAATGTTGAATTCCAGATGGTCACCGAATCCTCCATTCTTTCTTCCCAAGTGAAGACAAGAATGTAGTGTATATCTCTCCCTCTCAATTAGGGAGGATATATCAACCAAACTGTTGGGCACAGGATCCCTCAAGGGCAGTTTTGGGTCTTAAAGCCCATATTTTGGTCCAATTTTGTAATCCAAATGTAAAGACTCCACATTTTGTGGTCACACAGTGCGTAGTTGTTAAAGATTCATAGGGTTGTCTACCCTTATTTTGAGAATGTAATGTCAGTCATAGAAGATCTACCCATGGTTCGCAGACCATGGGATTATATAAATAGAGCTAAGCTCTAAGTAGATAGGAAGATAGATCAAGAAGATAATGGACTTATGGAATTATGTATGAAAGATAGCTCTGAGTAGAAGTCTAAGTTTTGGTTCATAGCATAGGTAAAGGCTTTGCATTTGAGTGCGTAGAGGCCTAGAAGTATGAAACTGAGTGCGTGGACCCCTGCAGCTGAGTGCGATGGGCGGGTCAAGTCTATAATTGTTCGGAATTATCAGTAAATAGAAGTATTCTACAATTTATACATCTTTATTTCTTGTTTATGCATATGTTATATTGGGTATAAATTTCACTTATAATGCTTATATGATGTGAGAATGTATGTAATTGTGTTGGATAAGTGACTGCAAGTAGGAACATCTATTTATGCAAAGCTAAATAATATCTGATAATAAAACACTTAGCCTAGTTAGGAAGATATCATAGTTTGCTGCTCTAACATTGCGAAAGGACTTCAGCCCCTGGTTAGGGCTACATGAAAGACGATTGTACCATTTCGTGAAGGTATTATAAGGTGGAACAAAGGGTTAAGAAACCTGCACGAAGGTAGGTATAGTTGGAATAAAACGACATCACATCCATCTCAAGGGTGCAAAAACTTGGTTCCAACATCCCCCCATACTGCTTCGGGTGAGACTTTAGTCCATGCTCCATGGGCTGATGCCAAAAGGGCCAGTAGTGTAAGGATTATTTTGGCTAACTAACGCTGAACCTAGGTCAAGTCCCCACAAGCCAACAAATGGTTTCGTTGTGGCCCTAGAATCTGCATAATGATGTGTGATGTCATATCAAATCCAACTAAGAAATAAATCGAAGTCTGCTTGGACTGAAGGATTCACGAGTTCGCAGCGTGGGAGAATAGAAACCCACAACTATCAAAATAACAATGGTTGGACCAATACCTATATACAAAGATCCACGAAATATTTTTCACATCCTTTCCTATTGAGCTATACGAGTGGATCACGAAGCTAGCAGATAACCAAGGGAGGTGGAAACTTGACAATCATATTGTGTGGACCTCGGGGCTAGTGCGAAAGATGGAAGCATCAGGGGATAAGATCACGCATGCTATGGATCATTGGTTGAATCGCATCATAGGAGAATTTGTTACTGAATTCGCGGTTGATACCTCAGTCAGCTATAGTGAGGCAAAGTGATGACTTTTCAAAGGACCGTGAGGTAAGTACGTAAAATCTTTGAATACTTGGATTAAATTATTGTTGTGTGAAAAACAGGTTATAAAGCTACCTTGATGTTTGGGACTACGTGAAGCAGAAAAAGTTATAGAAATGAAGGAAATAAGGGTCTAGAGTATAGCCCCTTGATTTCACCTCTGCAAGGGTACAAAGAAGGGATAGAGAAGGCCTCTTCGTGAAGTTCTATTTAGTTGATAAGACAAGGGTTTCCTCGAATACCAGCTCTGCCACACCACCTCTGTCTTCACCGCCATCACCTCCAATTTCACCCTCACCACCTCCACCACTACTGTGATTCAGTATGGTAAACACAATGAAGTTGCCTTTGTTCAAAGGTTTGGGAAATGAGGATCCAAATCATTTTGGTTCATTGTAAGGTTTGTATGGGAAGATCAAGGTGTTATAGATAACCATATAAATAAAGCGACACTAGTCAGTGCTCTGCAAGATCGTGCGCTAACCTGCTATATTAAGTACTTTAACGATAACTCGAATATAAGAGTAGCAAACATCCAAGTAACACTAAATAGGGAATTTAGTAGGCCTAAGTCCAAGTCATAGTTGATTATGGGATTCAAAGAAATCATAGTGATACGAGGTGAGACACCATGGGAATTGGATCAAATATTGAAGTGTCAAATCCGTGAAGCCAATATGAATTTGACAGATGGACATCATTGCGAGTAGTTTGTGGCTACGCTACCCCACTTAAGGAGCATGTTGTTGTAGAAAAATATAACAACTTAGGAAGAGGCCTTGGAGATTGCCATGAGACTACATGAGACTCCGATGCAAGATCCTAATCTAGGAGTTCAGTAGATCCACGCGCAGCTGCAGAATCTGTGCCTTGAGATGCAAAGTTTGAAGTGGGACAGGATGGTTCGACCAAAGGTCCACGAGGAGGTATGGTGTTTGAAATGCATGATTCAAGGTCATGACAAATACCACTTCCTGGTCTTTACAAATTACCTTGCAAGAGGAGGACCGATGCATTTAAGGCTAGAAGCTCAAGCAAGACCTAGTGCGGCACCTTCTTTATGGTAAGCTATCTATTAGGTAGCCAGAAAACATGCTACGGATAACTGTCACTTGCTACAGAATTATGTGCAAACACCACAACAGTTGCTCTGAAATTTTTGCAGATTAGTAGGACATGATGAGCGTACCTGCAGGAGCTATGAATTTATGATGGATAGAACTCCTACCTACAGGGTTCAGGCCAAAACGTGGCCCCTTGACTGGAATGTAGGGATGATGCGGACAAGATTTCAGGGGTGTAGATAGGATTTCAAGGGTGTGGATGAGGCTGAGGTAGAGGAAGACCTGGTAGAGGTCGTAGATAGTTGATTTTCTATAATTGTGGAGGACCAGGACACTATGCCCATGATTGCATTAATCCAACATGCACATTGTTTGATCATGAAATAGAAGATTGTCCTATTCTAATAGCTAGGATACGTGACAAAGGAGGAGCTAACGCCTACCCCAACTCGGAACCTATAGATGATGAGGTATGAGTCACATGAGGAAGACCTGAATGTAAATATAGTGCTCCGAAGTGGAATTGCGACAAGGGATGACAAGGGAAATCAACCGGAAGACAGTACATGGGTTCGCAAAGCCCCGACGAAAGAGGTCGAGTTTGATTTGGAGCATGCTTGTGAAGCATTTATGGAAACTAAGAATAGATTTGCTAAGGCCTCCACTTCAGGAAGCATGGATAAGCCTGAACTGGAGATGGACCCATCCATGCTCACAACTTTCCTAGAAACCTATATGAAGTTACTACGTAATAGTAAGGTTGTGAAAGGGTTATAGGAGCTTGTCAATAGATGTGTTGGGACCACGCCAGGTGAAACACGTGTAGTCTATAAGATTGGAAAGCATAAAAAAAGGATGGGGCATGAAATGATACTCATTGTGCAGATCGGAGAATACAAAATGGATAAACTCATTCTAGATTTGGGATCAGATGCGAATGTTCTACCAAAGCAAACATGGTAGAAAATGGGGAGACCTACACTACAATGGTCTCCAATTCAGCTAAGGATGGTGAACCGATAGAAAATAATACCCATGCAATGCTCAGCGAAGTGATTCAGACCTATGCATACCTATAGTATTATGGGTTTATCAGACGACATGCAAAAAGCTAATAGGACAGACACCCTTTGTTGAGCAGTAAAAAGGGTATTTTTAACCTCTATTTACCCTAGATTAATTATAAATCTAGGTACGATTTGTTATCTCAAGAGTGTACTCAATATGAGGTGGTCACTTGTCAAGAGTAATTCTCGTAGTATAGTGCTTTTACAAAAGTAAACAACTGCTGGAAACAAACTCTAATTGTAATGGCAAGAAATTTAAATGCTTTGTAACTAGAGCATTCACTTAAGAAACTGCAACAATCATCAGTCAAGGATGCAGTAATGATAACTCTTTCCTTTGTAAACTGATGCAAATGAAAATCAATCAAAGAGAAGATCTCCAATCTGGGAACTAGATAGCAATAGTCAATGTTCGCTACAGTTGAAGATCGTTATGTTCACACCAAAGTAAATACTTGAAATAACAGAAATGAACAACAACTAATCTATTGAACAGATTGAACAACAAAGCTTAATCTACAAGAATGAATTAAGAAGCAACCTTAACTGAAGGGAATTGAACATCAATCTTTAACTTGTAAATGAATTGAACACCAATCCAAGGATGGAACGACAAGCTTAAGTAAGTCTACGAAATATTGAACAGCGGATTAAATCAAATGTAAACACACACCGAATCTAGAATGATGGAATCAGTGATCTAAGTTTAACATAAGAAGTATTAACCATAGTTATAAAGGAACAACAATTGTGATGATAATGGAACAGTACACTGAATGAACGACAATCACAATTATTGGTGAACCATAGCAAACAATACCAATCTATAAATGAATAGCAGTGTCAATCTATAAATGAACAACAGTGTCAATTTGTAAATGAATAGCAGTATCCAAATTAGACAATGCGATGTGATTTTAGAATGAACAACATAACATTTTCAGTTGCAAATAATAATATTACTATTCAAATACAAAGTCAGTATAACAAAGCAAGTAAATGAAATGTCAAGGAACAACAGATTACTGAATAAAGCAAGTACATGAAATAAAACCACACACGACTTGTAATAAAAAAATAATGATACAGAAAGGAAGTGATCCACTAGGGCCGGGCCCTTAGCCACCAAGGATGCATTGTTGTGGTTACTCCAGAATTAGATAATGGAACAACAACAAAGTTTATGTATTAATCATAAAAATAGAGTTACAGTGATCGCTCTTTAAGAGAGTCGATGATCAAATTTCAGATTGCAACAGAAAATTCTATAAATCAACAACAATTCCCCCCTTGGGCTTGCAGCGCTGTCCCTTTTTATAGTGGCCAGGTAGAATACCAAAAATACAGATATCCTTAAGGTAGCAATCCCTCAGGATCAAAGGATTTTGAGGGATTCGCCAGATCTTTAATCTTCAGTTATCTCTTCATCCTCTTGCACTGATATTGTGTTTCCTCTCCCTTTTCCTGGCCCATGCACTCCGATCTTGATCTCTTCTTCTGGATGTGGTTTCCTGTCAAAGGGAAAGTAGTTGGTTTTGCCTTGTCTTTTCCTCCGAAATGGCAATATTCCATTTTCTTCATTTTCTGCATAGAAAAAGGCAACAATTAGTCATTTTACATTAATCACAATTCCCCTTAATTCTAGCATAATCCTTTATCATATAACCATCTTAAAATGCAAAGAAGTTTATGAATTAAAGGAAAAGATAAAGAAAAAGTGGCAATTACATAGCTTTTCTAATGCTCAACACACACCCCTGCTTACCCTTTTTCATGCCCTCATGGAAACATTGTAATTGACATGCAAGGCAGTTAGAGAATAGGCTAGAGAAGGATTCTCAGTCAGTGGTCTACAACCATGATTCTTAGCTAAGATTTAAAAAATATGCTCTATTTGACCTTCAAGAAATTCATATAAGGCTCTATGCCCTGGTGTAGGATAGTAGATGATTGGACTTCGGAACCTATAGCCTAACCAAGATGGATCTTCTCTCAAAATGAGGCCACCATAGATAACCAAGCGATTAACATCTAGCTTAAGATTATCATAATTGAATGGATCTCTGTTTTGGATATTCCGATTGAAAGTCTAGTATGAGAATTTGGTTGCTACTATGGCAAGGTCTTTGATGGTTAGGAAGTATTCTACCCCTTTCCGGATGATTGTTGTGTGAATAGGTCCCAATTTCTGGATCACATCCTATGCTCTCATTAAGCTCCTATGTTTATTCCATAGTTGCAATGGGTTTCTAGGTTCACCCCTTACCCACAGATCTAACCCATTCTCCTGTCTCTGGAAGGTATTGTAGGCTTTAAGCCATTTTATCTGATTAACAACAAAAGAAATAAATGCCTGAAGTTGGATATCACCCACAAAAGGGCTAGGGTTCTTTTCTGTTTCTCCATCTAACACAAGATTGTATAAATAAAATTCACATAACAATCACTGGACTTTCGCCCTGTAATGATTACAACAGTTTATGAAATCATCATTGTTTTTTATCTCTATAGGCACCCCTGCCTTGACAGCCTTGATTTTCAATTGTAAATATCTTTCCATAAAAAATAGGGCATATTTTATGGCAGGTGCCCAACACTCTATAACATCAGTATATAGAGAACATAGGGTATCCATTTGATTCATAACTATGTCTAGTCTATGGGTTACCTTTTTAACTTTCTCCTCTGCCCTTCACCGTCCATCAGAGGCTTCACTCTCTGATGCATTGATGTTCTTTAACTGCTGTTGTAACTTCTGATATTTATTTTGAGGAATAATTTCCTCTGTGATATTTTCTACTGTTTTTTGGGCCTGTGCTAGATCTTTTTGCAGTTTTATTATCCTCGGTTCATTATCCATCATGACATTTTTGGGCTGGAAATCTACCCGGACCTCCTTATTGCGACATCTAGTTTTTATGGTCTGTGTTTCCTTCTCACAAACTGTCCAGTTGGTCGTACTACTAGAGGACAGTGCCTCTGTCTGGACTTCCTTATCACAGGGTTGTGTGTTATCTGTTTGTGCTTCTGGATTTGTAATAGCCACCGACTGTTTCTTGCAGTCCTAATAATAACAGGTTTGACTTGAGTCCTCTTAGCCTTCTTCTTATGGGGTTTTGCCTAGTTGGCTATATTCTTTTCTCCAGGGGTTCTTTTTGAGATTTTCCCCATTTTTAGGACCCTTATTTGTTGTCAAAGTTGTTTAATTACATTGAGCAATCTCTATTGTTCCTTTCACAACTTTTTAATTTCATTTGTTTTCTTAGAAGGAACATCTATTTCTTTTCTTGTGCCTAGGCTTTGTACTTTAGGGATTGTACCCTCGCCTAGGCCGATTTCCACGTTTCCTACTTATAACACTTCTTTAGTGTTCTCATCCTGTTGATTAGGTTTTTTAGGGGAGGAAACCCTAGTTTTCTTTGTTATTTCCTGGGCAACTTCTTCTTCTACTTATTCTTCATTGTTCATTTCTTCGAGTGTACTCTCACTGGGAGCAGAGTGTTCCTGATATTGTTCTTCTTCCTCCTCCTCATCACCCATCCCTTTAGATGCACTCTTATCATGAGCAGAGTGTTCATGGGATTGTTTTTCTTCTTCTTCCTCATCACACATCTCCTCAGATGCACTCTTATCATGAGTAGAGTGTTCCTGCTGCCATTCTTTGGTATCAGGGTTGAGTGGGTTGTGAGGTTGGACATACTCACCCATGTTGGCCAAAATTTGGGCCAATTCATCTTCTTGCAGAGGGTTTTGTAATGGAATCTCACTGGTTTGCTCTGCTTCCTCCCCTTCTTCCTGACCGAATTGCTCAGTTTCCTTTTCTGGTTCCTCTTCTTCATTTTCTTCCAATTATTCTTCATTTCCCCCCCTTCAAGTTGTGGGGGTTTCTTGTCTTCTGAGTCATATATTTCCATAGGCTAGCTACTTTTTCCCTGTGAATTTCCCATCATTCCTCTGCTTCTTTCCAATCTGACAGATTGTCTTCGTTTCGGTGGTCTAATTGATGTGCTAGCAATGTGTTTTCATTTTGGGGCTGGCAAAGCCAGTCCCCCATCTATCGAGAAGATCAATTCTTCCCAAATACTTTGCTGTTGGGAAAGATTGTAACTAACTATCAACTGAATCAAACTGTGATGGCTTACCACTAATTCTACATGGCGAGATTTTCTTATACTTCGGGCAACATCATGCAATAAAAAATTCAAGAATGCAAGCAAATTCACAACACATTTTTGTTTTAACACGGCTAATAGTTTGAGATGGCGTGGTCTTACCACGTATTTTCTACCATCGCAAGTGATGTAGCTTTGGACAATTCTGGCCAATTCTGCCCAAGGCTCTCCCAAGGTTGTCGGTAGGACTCCTTTTCCTTTGACAGTAAGGTTTTGCCCTTTGTCGTAGAAGATGGTTATAGTGTTTTGCAGTCTCACCTTTTTCAGGGTCCATACTGGTCCAACGACAGGCAATCCTGAAACTTCAGAAATTATCTCATTTGTTACTGCTATTTGTCTCCCTCTCACCATGGAATGATTTTCCTACAAATTCTATAGAAATTCAATTTCCACTGTCTTGTTAGATTGTTGTAGATGGTTAAGGTAGGCTATCCATTCTACCCTTACTAAGATTTCACGTGCAGTGTCAAAGACCATTAAAACCTGTGGCTCGCTGCAAATTGATCTGCCTCCCATTCTGTTTAAGCTTAACACATTGTAGAAAAAACAAATATGTCGATGGAACAACTAGCCGTTCAAATTTCAGCTCATTGTTAAAAAAACACAGAGAATACGATGGAACAACAAGCTATTCAAACTTTAGCTCACTGTTAATTTTTACAGAGAAAAACACAGAAATGGCATTGGAACAACAAGCCATGCATGTTTGGAAATACAATACTGTTAGACTTGCTACTCCCAAGTTTTGATGAAGTCATAATACCTTCGAATAATGAGCTGACACGTATGCCAGTGAATTATGGAGATCACCCATGCCCCCCTAAAATGTGATAGGCCATCCTCGACCGTCAAATAAAGGAGCAGCATGCTCAACTGAAAATGTATACGGGAATAAAGGAACAACGTATAGATCGATGACATGTTTACAAAAATGAGCAGATTATTGAAATCGAGGATTATGATGGAAATCACTAGTAAATATGGAAATGTTGTGATATGATGTGAAAAATAGAGGATAGGACAGCTGATGTGATTAAGAGTTCTTATGCGATCATTACCCACTTTGACCATTATGATTGATTTATAAATGATTCTCATGTATCAAAGGTTCGAAAGGGTTATATGATGTAATCTCATTTGAAATCACTATAAAGATATAAGAAGAAGGGTTTATAATGACTATTGGTGTATGAAAAAAATATGACTTCAATACCATCAGTAGAGCTTTGTTGCCCACAGGTGTCCATAACCTTGATAGAGTTTCTTATTTTATCCTTCGAACCATAATCCTTTGTGTAGGCTTATAAAAGTGTTGTGCGATGTCAGATTGGTGGCCATTGTGCTGGCTTGGTAATCAGATGAATCATAATGCCATTCACCAGGAAGGAGTGAAAGGTGGGTAGGCCGGCTCATGATGAGACCTCCTATTCCAAGGACTTTTTATTTTTTGATGTGCCTCTTGGATCATATCCCTGGTGTGGAGGCCATAGTGGGAATGCCACTTCACTTTCTTCCTTATGATCATGGTAGACTAGCTCTTGATGAGATCCCCTATCCTTCATCTGACAAATCATGTTAGTAATCATATAGATATGTATCTTTTTCTTTTTCTTCTTTTCTTTTATATAGCACTTTCCTATTTATATACAGAGGGTGGCTTATCACTCCTTAAGAGTAGGGATGGTGGAAGAAGTTTGAACATCTCAATAGAGGAAAATATGCCCTTATTCTTATTCAATAATAATAATCAAAGAGAATTATGGGGATTTAGGAAAAACTATCATGATAAAAATAATTAATCAAATTGGTGTTAGTGAAAATAATGACAAATAAGTGATATTCATAGTTGTGTCCTTTCCTCTTTTCTCTTATCAATTCAAAGCAATTTCTCTAAAGATAATGATTTTTCTTTGGTTTGTTGATTTTAGTATCCTCTAGTTTTTGTATTCTTGCATAAATGTATAGGTGTGTCGTAAATGATCATCACTCACAAAAATCCTCTAAATGGTGAAACACATATACACATAAAAAGAAGAAAAATGCACTCAAAAAGTGTTGTTCTTTAGATGGAACAGCTATTGTTTCTTTAGAGGGACAACAAAAGAACATTTGCATGCAAAAAATGCAGTGCCTTTAAGAGGGACAACAAGCAAAAAGAAAAAAACATACTCGAAACTGTTGTTCCTTAAGAGGAACAAAAATTGTTCCTTAAGAGCAACAACAATTGTTCCTTGATCATAACTACAAATAAAGCAAGTGCAAACAAAAATTCAGAAATGTGGTTCCTTCAGAAAGGGACAACAAAAGACGAAAGTGTTGTTGCTTCGGAAGTAACAGCAAAAATGCGGAAGTGCTGTTCCTTCGGAAAGGAACAGCAAAACGTGAAAGTGATGTTCCTTCGGAGAGGAAAAAAAAATGTGGAAGTGTTGTTCCTTTGGAAAGGAACAACAAAAAAGTGGAAATGTTGTTCCTTTGGAAAAGAACAGCAAAAAGGCAGAAATGTTGTTCCTTCAGAAAGGAACATCAAAATGAAAAAGTGTTGTTCCTTCGGAAAGGAACAACAAAATGGCGAAAATGTTGTTCCTTCAAAAGGAGCAACAAAATGCAAACGTGTTGTTCCTTCAGAAAGAAACAACAAAACAAAAAAAATGTTGTTCCTTCAGAAAGGAACAAAGAAATGCGAAAGTGTTGTTCCTTCAGAAAGGAACAACAAAACAACGAAAATGTTGTTCCTTCAGAAAGGAACAACAAAATGCAAAAGTGTTGTTCCTTTGGAAAGGAACAACAAAATGGCAAAAATGTTGTTCCTTCGGAAAGGAACAAGAAAATGCAAAAGTGTTGTTCCTTTGAAAAGGAACAAAAAAATAGTGAAAATGTTGTTCCTTCGGAAAGGAAAAACAAAATACAAAAGTGTTGTTCCTTCAGAAAGGAAAAGTAAAATGACAAAAGTGTTGTTCCTTCGAAAAGGAACAACAAAATGAAAAAAAATGCATAAATGTAGAAATATGTACAGAAAGTAATTTATACAAGTAAAACAGAGAAAGTTATGTATAAAATTTAAAAGCAATAAAATTACTTCATGAACCAAAAGTGAGGAAGAATTATCTTCCTTAGTCAGAATCTTCCTGGAGTTACTGGTAGAAGGATTCCCAAGTAAGCGGTTTATGGTACAGTCGCACTCGGTGGCCATTTTCTTTAAAGGTATGTCCAGATCTATCAATAGTAGTCAAAGTAATGGTGCCATTGTCATGCACTTTTTGGATTTCATATGGTCCAAGCCAACGAGTTTGAAGTTTTCCTAGAAAATCCTGAAACCTGGAATCATATAGGAGTGCCTAATCTCCTTCACGGAAGATTTCCTTTTTTATTAGGGTGTCATTCCATTTTTCTCTTTGTTGTTGGATTAATGCAACGTGTTGAAGAGTCGAGAGCTTAATTTCATCTAGCTTGTTAATTTTTTATAATCTATTAGTCTGGGCCTCATTTAAACCTAGACTGACCTCCTATGCTATTCTTAACATTTGTATTTCGAACTCTATTGGAAAGATGGGTTCTTTTCCAAACACTAGCTGATATGGTGAATAATTGGTAGTGTTTCTCTACATTGTTCGGTATGCCCACAAGGCTTTTGGCAATCTTGAAGCCCAATCACGCTTGTGTGATGCAATGGTTTTTGTTAATATTGCCTCTATCACTTTATTCGTGCTCTCTACTTGGCCATTTGCCTATGGGTGATACAGAGTGGTAATTTTATGTTGAATATGATAAATTTTTAATGTTGTAGCAATTTTATTACCTGCAAACTGTGGTCCTCCGTTCGTGATTATGTCTCTTGGGAGGCCATATCGAACAAATATTTGGAACATGAAATGAATCACAAATTCCTCTGTAGCGCTTGGAAGTGCCTCTCCTTCAAACCATTTGGTCACATACTCTATTGCCACCAGAATATATGTTTTCTGATTTGATGATGGGTTGATCAGACTAACAAAATTGAGCACCCAACACTCAAATGGTTCGATTAATAGCTGTGGGTTTAAAGGCATTTCGTTGGACTGACTAGGGCATCTTGCTCTTTGGCAACTATCACAGGCTTCAACAAATTTCTTTGTGTCTTTAAAGATTGTGGGCCAATAATACCCTGTTTATAGAACCTTGTGACCAGTTCTTCAATCTACGAAATGTCCGCCACACGTTCCGTCATGACAGGCTTTCAGAATGTCAAATATTTCGTCTTCATGGATGCATATTTTGATGTGCATATCTACCCTTGTATGAAACAGGTAGCCCCCAATCCAAGAAAATCGGGTACTACGTTGCACAATTTGTTTTAATTCATTGGGGGTCAGATGCTTTGGTAATTTTCCTATTGCTAAATAATTTGTGACATCAGCATACCAGGGTGTCTTGACAGTAACGACAAATAAATGTTCATTTGGAAATTGATCTTCGACTGCTGCTGTGTCCACTGGCTTTAGCATTCGTGAGAGAAAATTAGCTATAGGATTCTCTTTCCTAGGTCGATCTTTTATTGTGATGTCAAATTCCTGCAATAAAATCAACCATATTGATACTCTACCATTTGTAATTGGTTTATTTGCTAAATATTTTATGGCAGAGTGATCTGTATATAAAACAACAGGATATCAGTGATATAATGCCTAAATTTATTTACAGCATGTATTACAGCTAAAAATTCTTTTTCAGTAACAATATAGTTTAGCTCAGTAGGAGACAAATTCTTGCTAATATAATAGATTGCATATGGTTTTTTGTCTTCTTCCTGCCCAAGGACTACTCCAATAGCTGTGTCTGAAGCATTTGATGAAATTTGAAATGGCAGGTCCCAGTTTGGGCCTCTGAGCACTGGGGCCGTTGACACAAGCTTTTTTAGATCGTCAAAAGCATGGTCGCATTTATCTGTCCAAAAAAAATCAACATTCCCTATTAGTGCGTATAAAGGTGCAGCTATTTGAGAAAAATGTTCTATAAATCTCCTATAATAACCAGAAAATCCAAGAAAATTGCATACCTCTATCTGTGTGGTAGGATTAGGTATTAGCAAAATTATTTGAATTTGATCTACCTATATTCCGGCCGCTGAGAAATAATGACCTAGGATGAGTCCTTCAGTCATCATCATATAGCACTTTTCATGGCTCAAGTAGAGTCTGGTGGCGATACATCGTTGCAGTACCTTTTCCAATGTGTCTAGTGTTGGGTCAAAACCATCTTCATATGATGTGAAATCATCCATGTGTACTTCAAGCCCTTCATTTATTAAATCTGAAAGGATGCTGAGGATGGCCCTTTGAAATGTGGCAGGGGAATTGCATAGGCTAAAGGGTAGGACTCTATAGGTAAACGTTCCCCAAGGACAGGTAAAAGTAGTTTTGTCCTGGTCTTCAGGGGCAATTTGAATTTGATTATATCTACTGAAGCCATCCAAGAAAGAAAAGAATTTCTTTCTTGCTAATGTATCTAATACCTAATCAATGAATGGAAGGGGAAAGTGGTCTTTCTAGGTTGTTTATTTAATTCTCTATAATCTACACAAATCCTCCACTTTCCATTCTTCTTTGGCACCACTACTAGTGGAGAGATCCACTTGCTATTGGAGATCGGATAAATAAAGTTTACATCCAAAATTTTTTGTAATTCCACTTTCACAATGTCTTTTTGGTGAGGGTTGAATCTTTGTTGGGGTTGGCGAACGAGTCTGCATCCTTTTTTGTATAAATGTGGTGCGTACATAGCTAGGGATCGATTCCCTTCATGTCTAGATAATCCCATGCAAAAGCTTCCTTATATTTTCTCAGTAGTTGGACCAACGTTTCTTCTTGTTCAGGAGTCAGGTTATTATTGATGTTCAAGGTTTTTCCTAGCTCAATCTCTATAGTTTTGCTATTTGAAACAGAGGTAGTGGGTATTGTTTGATCATGAGTGTCTTTGAGAGGATCTTCTTCTAGTTCATTGTCAAATGTTGCCTCTATCATGTGACATTGTACATGGGGTTTGGATTCAGCTTGGTTAATGAAGTTGTTAATAACATCATCCTATGTTTGATCTTTAAAATCGAGGGCATCTTCTATGGTTAATGGGGATCTAATGTTTTCTATGAGGTATGATACATGATGTTTGTTAGTTTTTATTATTGTTACACTCGGTTGGGCTGGAGGGTATAGAATTAGATTCTTGGTATTGCTCCCTCTAGTTATGGTCATACTGCCTTGTTGGTAGCCACTGTAAGCATCAGTAGTCACAAGCCAAGGTCCGCCTAAAATTATTCCCAGGAATCAACGGATACCATGACATCATGTAGTGTACCTTCTAGCTGGATTACTGATTGGTCAGCAAGTTCTAATAAGGTGGAGGTTGGTTCTACTGATGTAATGCCCAATTTTTAACAAGTAGTGGTTGTTAAAATATTAATTGCAGCCCCTAAATCAACTAAGGAATTTGAAAAGGTTTGTCCATTGATATGCACTGTCACTATTGGATTTCCTGGGTCTTCATATTTGATAGGTTCTTCTCTTCCTGATAATAAATCAGATAGGGTGCCAACTACTTGGACTATTGGGTTATTTGTTATTCTCCTCGGTTTTTTTCTACATAGCTCTTTGATGGTTTTTGCATATATTGGAATATCTTGGATAGCTTGGAGGAGTGGGATTTTTATATACAAATTCTTTAGTTCTCCCAGAATATCAAAGTTAGGATGTTCTGTAGGGTGTGGTATGATTAATCATTCTAGGAATGGGGGATAAGATGTGGTTGCTTGGTCATGAGTCTATTTTTTGACCACATCTTATTCTTGTAATGGTTGTTCTGCGGGTAACTGAATTTCAACTTAAACATTTTTATCTCCCTCGGTTTCTATAATATGCCCAGACCTTAATTGAAGGTCATTGCACTCCCTTAGATCAATTTCTAGCTCTGGTGTTTCAATTATTTGAATGGATTGAACCGATCTGTTATTTGGGTTCGGGTTGGGTTGGTCTGGGAGTTGCAATCTTAAGTTGGATTGGGGATTTTGTTGTAGTGTTGGCAGTGTAGGTTGAGGGAGTGGAATGGTTCCTGCTGGCTGATTCATTAGTCTTTGCTAGTTTGTCTGCCAGGCTTGACTCTGCGAAGTGGGAGGGGACCATTTTGTTAGATATGCATTGTTTTGCCAATATGGTGGAGCATAGGGAAAATTAGGACAGTTAGATTGGCTTGTTTGATTTGGCCATGGAGATGATGAAGGAAATGGTTGTTGTGACCAATTTGAGAAGGGAGGTTGATTTTTCCACATTGTATTATATTGCTGAGCATAGTATTCCGAAGGCTGGAAAGAAGAAGATGGATCAGGAGTTATACCTGATTATCATGGTTTCCATTGACGACACTGATTAAGTAGGTACACCGGTTCTGATTCTTCTTCCGCTTCCTTGTATACTACTTTCAGACCGGGAAGTGAGGGGTAGTTCTCTGTAGAGTGGTCTTTTGTACAAATGGCGCAGACTTGAACTACATCTAGTGGGCACTCTTTGTGGATGTGTTTCTTTCTGCATCTGGGGCAGAATATTGCCATATTTTTCTCTGCTTCTGCTTGTTTCAGTTTCGCTTGCATAATATTGAGTTGCTTATCAGAGTCCCCTATATATCAATTTTGAAATTCTGCAATAAATTTCCAATTTCTGCGTGGGTTACTCCTCGAGAGATCTTGTTGTCCCTTGTGAACTTGTCATGTTCCGCTGGTTTTAGCCTTGTGCTACCTCGCGAACTCCTGATACATAAATCAATGATGTTAGCAAAATATTCTTGATAGATGTCTCCCTTTCCCATAACATTTAGTGTTTCAATCCATTGTTCCTTCATGCCTTTAATTAATGTTGTTTTTAGTACATTGTTAGGTAAGGGTAACGATGCATAAGGAGATATTTGAAGATTATACTGAAAATGTTCAACATATTCTTCTAATGTCTCATTAGATCTAGCTACCATCTGAAATATTTTAACTCTCTAGACCTACAATAATCCTGATATTTTTTTAGGAAAGCACCTTCCATCTAATCCCAGTCATTTATACCACCTTCACCTAGCTCCATAAACCATTGTAAAGTAGCCCCTTTTAATGTAGATGGGAATAATTTTATCTTTTGGGGATCAGTGGTATAGTCATACCCCTTGCACAACACAACGAATTCGAACAAAAATGCATCTGGATTTTCCAATGTTAAGCCATGAAATGTAGGAATATGCTGGAGAGGAATTGCCATCATAGGTGCATTAATTACAGTATCTACAATGGGATATTGTAGTGTGGAGGTTTGGGGGGTTTGCTGGTTTTGGGCCATTTGGTCAAATATGTGCCAGTATCCTTCTGGGATTTCTAGGAGGGTATTCTTAGGCTGGCTAGAAGGAGCAGGAATGGCCTTAAAAACACTTCCTTTATCTGGGATGATGAGAGTTCCTTGCTGAACTAATGTCTAGGGGGATTTTAGCCCTTCAGGTTCTTCAACTTCATTTTGGATGACTTTTACAACACTTCCCTTATTTTGGCTACTTAATGGCTGAACTATTCCAAGAGGAGATCTTGGTTCTTCAGTTTCCCCTATTTCTCCTCTTCCCTCACAAAGATTACTAAGGTTCCCTTCTTGTAATGATTTTGGGCTAGAATTCTCAATTTCTTGAAAATCTTGCTCCTCTGTTTGGCTACTCACCTCAACAAAGGCTACAGATGGTGATCCTGTGGCCCGAAAGGAACTAGTAGGTTGTCTAGAAGAAACTTTTCTAGGTCCTACTGAAGGCTGAGATTCTGCTTTTTTAAGGATTTCGTCCATAAAGGTCGATCAGCCAAGGGTCACTGAGGGAGCAAGGCTATTACATGCTCTGTACGTAGGTTCTTACCTTCCATTTTTAAAACCGAATTCTCTCCTAGCAGGTACTTAGACTACTATCTTTTCAAAAGAAACAAATGGCTATACTCTTCCCTGGAAACAAAAACAAAATGTTGATCAGTAAAAAGGGTCTTTTTAACCTCTATTTACCCTACATTAATTATCAGTCTAGCTACAGTTTGTTATCTCAAGAGTGTACTCAGTCTGAGGCAGTCACTTGTCAAGAGTAATGCTAGTAGTATAATTCTTTTACAAAAGCAAACAACTGCGGGAAACAAACTCTAAATGTAATGGAAAGAAATTTAAATGCTTTGTAACTAGATCATTCACTTAAGAAACTGCAGTAATGATCAGTCAAGGATGCATTAATGATAACTCTTTCCTTTGTAAACTGATGCAAATGAAAATCAATCAAAGAGAAGATCTCCAATCTTGGAACTAGGCAGTAATAGTCAATGTTCACTACAGTTGCAGATCGTTCTGTTCACACCAAAGCAAATACTTCAAATAACAGAAAGGAACATCAGCTAATCTATTGAATAACAAAGCTTAATCTACAAGAATGAATTAAGCAACAACCTTAACCGAAGGGAATTGAGCATCAATATTTAACTAGTAAATGAATTGAACAACAATCCAATGATGGAACGATAAGCTTAAGTAAGTCTATGAAATATTGAACAACGGACTAAATCAAATGTAAACACACAATGAATCTAGAATGATGGAATCAGTAAGATGAGTTTAGCATAAGAAGTATTAACCATAGTTATAAGGGAATAATAATTGCGATGATAATGGAACAGTAGAACAAATGAACGAAAATCACAATTATAGGTGAACCGTAGCTAAATGAACAACAATACCAATCTGTAAATGAATAGCAATGTCAATCTGTAAATGAATAGTAGCGCCAATCTGTAAATGAACAACAGTATTTGAATTAGACAATGTGATATGATTTTAGAATGAATAGCATAAAATTTTCAATTACTATTCAAATACAAAGTCAGTATAATAGAGCAAGTAAATGAAATGTCAAGGAATAATAGATTACTAAATAAAGCAAGTACAAGAAATCAAACCACACACGACTTATAATCGAAAAATAATGATACAGAAAGCAAGTGATCCACTAGGGCCGGGCCCTTAGCCACCAGGGACACACTGCTGCAGTTACTCTAGAATCATATAACGGAACAACAACAAATTTTATGTATTAATAATAAAAACATAGTTACAGTGATCGCTATTTAAAGAGAATTGATAATCAAACTTCAGATTGCAACAACAAATTCTATACATCAACAACAATTCACCCCCCCGGGCTTGCGGCATTGTCCCTTTTTATAGTGGCTAGGAGGAAATACCAAAAGTATAGATATCCTTAAGGTAGTGATCCCTCAGGATCAAAGGATCCTGAGGGATTCACCAGATCGTTAATATTGAGTTATCTCTTCGTCCTCTTGCACTGATATTGTGTTTCTTCTCCCTTTTCCTGGTCCATGCGCTCTTATCTCGATCTTTGATGAGCCCCAAAAATGGGTAACTTATTGGGCTCATTTTGCCTATTATTATCGATTAATCCACTATTCTGCATAGTTCTATGCATGCTTTTTAATATATTTATGTTAATTAAATCAATGAGAATAGTCACTTGACCACAAAGTCTAATACGTGTTTATTGCAGATTTTTGGACATCTTTTGGACCAAGGTCAAGCATTTATGAGCCAGTTGATAGCCAAATACGAAGGAACAAGATTGAGGATTCATAGGAAGGGCGTCTCCAACACTAAATGACCCCTTCCTCGAGTTCTCCACCATTAGCTCAGAGTTCAACAACCCACCAAAGATGATTTCAAGGGGCAGCCGAGTAGATTTTGTGAAGTGGTTGATTAACTACAGTCTTGAGCAGCCAAGATCCTAAAGTTAAGGAGGGTTGTTGGGAGTCCTCATAGTGCATAAGTAGGAAGGATTCAAGCCTTAGTAGTTAAGCCATTGAACGGTTGTTTTTCACACTTGAGTGCAACTCTGCTTTTCAGCTTAACTTCGAGCTTTTGCTGTAAACAATTTTGTGACATGATTATTTTTTTGAGTAATGGAGATAAATTTCACCTTGTACCAGCTCTGAGCTTTCTTAGGAGGCTATAGCGCTTGGGTTTAGGCCCAAACCAAGTTCCAGTACCTCTTTTGTGTACTTTTATGTGTTTTTGCTGCATTCATAGAACAATTTCTGCTATTTAGGTTTAAATCTTGCTTTGTTACTTAGGTCGTTTTTGATGATTAAAATATCTTTTCATACTTTAGGTTGATTTGATAGTTTGGTAAAGGAAAATATCTAAAAAAAATGCCATCAAGCAATCCTTGATCTCATCTCTCCCTCCTTGGGACCATGAGCTGAGACAAAGGCATACTTGTTGCCACAAAAATATTGTTTTTGCCTTTCCATGCAATTGCTAGTGTTAGATTTTTAGTTGGAAAAGTTGATACCAGTTGTACTTGCATGTTTAGGATCTGTTCTTGCTTAGTTTCCATAGTTATCTTGCATGTTTTTCTACCAATAAACTTCGGTTCATCATGTTTCTAGTTTTTAGGTCAAATTAGGTCAAAATAGCTAGATCTTTGGTTTTCCTAGTCTTTGTTTGATTAGTTTTGGAAAATAGTGTGCAAAACACCTGTGATACCTCGCTACCTACCCTTCCTCCATCATATAACCTGCTCCAACCCCTAATCCAAGGTTCCTTCCCTTCATTTGCTACACTTTCCCACTTTGCCGTAATTCCTACATTCTCGTCCAGCATCACTCCCTCCATCCTTGAACAAATCTAACCACCTTATTCACTCCCTAGCTTCATTCACCAGGTCCTAGACCCCTTCAAAACCTCATCCAACCTCCATTTTCACTTTCCCACCGTTTTTCCACCATCAACCCTCCAAAATCCTCTTTTGGATCTTCCTGTAGAACCCTTGCATACTTCCTGTAAAAGTTCACGTGAGTGGTTTTTCGAGATCTGAACATTGTGAAACTCTCTGGAAGGGTGCTAGGGACCCCTTAGGCCCTCTTCTCACCTTCCCAAGATCCTGCAAGAAATTCATTTCCTTTCACTAGTCAACCTCTGCAAAGTCAAAAATAGTTAAAGCACATGCATAATAACTCTGAAAGATTACTCAAAAATACAAAAAGATGCCTTTTCCATACTTTCCTTCAAAAATAGCTTAGTCACATGAATTTTACCTTTCTAAGAGTCAATGGCATCCATTTCCACTACTTTCATCTCTTTTCTTGCAACAGTAGGGTTAATCGATAAAACTAGGGTTTGCTAGGGTTTGTGTTTCTTTTCAGCTTTCAGCTTCTTTTTGCAAGTAGACTAGCCTCCTTTGAGTTAGCTTTCATCCATCACAGTTAAAAGCTTCTTCTAAGAGCTCATAGAAGTTGAATTAAGCTCTTAGCAGACTTGTGCCAGTTGACCAAGTGACAACTTGCACCAAGAACTAGTACTTGTGCATATAGCACTGTCGCTTCCAAGTTTGTTACAAACAACCAGGTTGATAAAAGTAAAGAAGGGAGTCCTAGGAGTTACCGCATCATTGCTACAATACTGGAGCCCACCATCTTTTTGGCATTGTTGCCAGGGAAGCATCAGAGTATTTGTGATTGCTACTTTTCTTCTATTTTCTATTGCAAACTTCTGCTAAGTAGTTTATTTTAGCAAGATTAGAGTAGCTTCATTTCCATTCTGCAATTTCATTTCTACAAAAATAGATTAGACATTTCCTTCTTTCCTAGACTAGCATTTCAATTTTTCAAGCTTAGATTAGGATTTCAATTTCACAATTTCAATTCTGCAAGCATAGATTAGCATTTAAATTCTGCAATTTCACTTCCAGCAAAGTTTACTTTAGTTAGTTGCAATTTGTTGTTCAATCGATTTTAGTTTTGCAGGTACAAGGAAAGAAAACCAAAAATCAACCAAAAATATTTCATTTCATGCCTCGTAGGAACAAATACAATTCAGGAAAATTCTCACCCAACACCTCCACCACATCACTGAGTCACCCTTCTCTCTTCTTCGGTGGTAGTGAACCTCCAGAGATACATGAAGATCCTCTAACAGAAGAAGAGTAAGAAAAAATTCCTCCTAAGACCATGGTCGAACACAGGAATGGCATAGGTGATGAGGAGAGAATAGAAGGTGCCTTTCCCATCCGAGAGACCAATGGGGACACAAAAATGAAAAGCATAAGTCCCTCAGCCTTACCTCACTTCCATGGATTGACCATTGAAGACCCTAATATCTTCTTGTTTGAGTTTGTAGTACTTTTTCGAACCTATGACTATGTAGAAGACGAGAAAAAGTTGAAACTCTTTCCCTCTACTCTCAAGGATGCAGCATTGTGCTGGTTCATGGGGTTACCTGGAAATAGTATCACAACTTGGGCTTAGATGCAGCAAGACTTTAACAACAAATACCGGGATTACTGTAGGTAAAAGGAAACGAAGGGAGAAATCTTTCGGATGAACATGGGAAGCGATGAGTCTTCAGAAGATTATGAGGAAAGGTTCCAACTCAGTTATAAAAGGGCTAGGTGCACACTTGACCCCGAATCTTTGAAGTTGGTTTTTCTCTGAGGAATCCTTGAAGAACTTCTAGATACCCTCCATTTGCTAGTTGGAGGAGACATCGACCAACTACCTTATGATGACATAAAGACTGTGTTTAGAAACCATTCTAGGGTAGCCCGGAAAAGAGGTAGGGGGAATCAACTTTCAGCTAGCGCCACCTTCTCCAAACATGAGTTTTAAAATCAGATGGAAGACCTTAAAAGTGAGATGAGACAGACCATTGCCATGCAACTGGATACTTTCTAAATCCAACAGAAGAAAGAGGAAGTTGAGAGGGCTTTGGCCATCTTTTGTCCCAAACGTACATGGAAACATCCTTGGAACGAGTTTCCATTGCACTTAGTAGAGGTATGTTTCATTTGTGAGGAAGACCACCCTACAAACCAATGCCCAACCTTACCCGGACTTAAAGCTATGTACCAAGGAACTAAAGGAACCACTGAACCACTCTACTTCCTAAACCAAAGGAGGCCACATGGATCCAGACCTTACCAGCAGTGGATGCAAGGGGCACCCCAGACTTATTACAACCCCAACCAATCCACTCACATACCTTATTGGGGTCTCCCTACTCATCCTTCTTGGTCTGCACCCCCTCTTTGGTCATATCCATCTTAATACCATACTCAACCTGTTGCTTATTCGTTTCATTCTCATTTTCAGTCCCAACCTCAGTGGAATGCAGCTCAACAGGGGTGGAGGCCCCAATATAACTCTCCTCCCACCATTTTGCCTCCACCACCTACTCAACCACAACCATTACCTCTTGCTCCTCCGAGACAACCCCAGATGCGTGCCCAACCGAACTAGAACCCCAATAACAGACAAGCCCAACAGGTATATACTAGAGAGACAACATGCCCTACCTATGCTATGGAGATTTAGGAGATCAACCTATGATCTGGGAAGGTCCTCCCAGATAACCAACCTCCTCCTAAGGAGGATGAGGAAGAGAAACAGGAAAGTGAACCCAAATCCATTCCACCTTTTCCTAAGAGACTAACTAGAACCATGCCACCAAACCCAGAAGAGACTGAACTTCTGGGCGAGCTTAAACAGTTGTGTCAAAATACCACTTCTCCAGGCCATAAAAGATGTACCAATCTACAACAAACTGATTAAAGAGAAGTGTTTCAGGCACCCAGGCAGGCGCAAGAGAGATGCCCCAACTATCAATGTCATAAGACAAGTGTCTGAACTAATGTTGGGACAAGTAATTTTTCCGAAATATCTGGACCCTGGGAGTGCTGTAGTCGATGTCTACATCAATGGCACCATAATCCCCCACACCCTGATTTATCTAGGGGATACCATTAATGTGATGACTAGGGATACTATGCTCAAACTCAACCTTCAGAGTATCCTAAGAAAGACTTCGACAGTACTGCAGTTAGCATACCACTCCACTGTGACCCCTGAAGGGATTGTGGAAGATGTCATGGTCTCTTTTGATTCTTGGGAGTGCCCTGTGGACTTCTTGGTCCTTCAGCCAAAGGCAAAACTCACTGGATACCCCCTCATTTTTGGAAGGCCTTGGTTAGCTACTGTAGATGCTTACATCAGTTGTCGAGCCGTGAGCAGGACCATCAAGAATGGGCCTATGTCTAAGAAGCTAGTCCTATATCCTCCGGCCCAACCTTTGCTAGAACATGACTTACCTCTCTGGTTGGAGGAGGAAGATGAGGATGAAGTCTACTTTGCACCAATGTGCACAGTGGAAGCCCCTAGGGGAGGTCCTCACACCGAGGATGACCTTATTGAGAATTTGATTCAGCATCCACCTCCCAGCATGCTACCATTAGAAGAGTTAGTGGAAAACACCTAGGCCAGTGCTTTAGTGGATCTCTATGTGGTTGATCCGACTTCCCCTCAAGTCAAGAATGTGGAATTCGGCCCTAAAAGAACCTTGAAGATCAATTCATCCCTATCCCCCTCTTAGGAGAAGGAGTTGTGTATCTTCTTGAACTGCCATTTGGATGCTTTTGCCTGGAGCTATAAGGAGACAAAAGAAGTCCACCCTTCAGTTTGTACCCATCACATTTACATTAAAGAGGATTGTAAACCAGTCAGGCAACCTCAGAGGAGAATGAATCTAGCCCTTAAAGACATTGTCAAAGAAGAACTGCAAAAGTTGCTGGATGTAGGATTCATTTACCCCATCTCTGACAGTGAGTGGGTTTCTCCTTTGGTGCTTGTGCCCAAGAAAAACGGGAAGTGGAGAATCTGTGTATATTATCGAGAACTTAACAAAGCTACCAAGAAGGACCATTTCCCTTTACCTTTCATAAATCAAGTGTTAGATGGGCTGGTCGGGAAGAAGTTCTTCTCCTTCCCAGATGGGTTCAGCAGGTATAATCAGATCCAAATCAACTCAGAAGACCAAGATAAGACCACTTTCACTTTCCATGGGGTACCTTTGCCTACCGGGTCCTTCCCTTTGGGTTATGTAACGCTCCTACCACTTTCCAGAGAACAAAACTGAGCATCTTTACTGAACTGGTTCATGATTCAGTGGAAATCTATATGGATGACTTTACTCCTTATGGGTCCAACTTCCAAGAAGCATTGATTAATCTAGGAAAAGTTTGAACCAAGTGTTTTGAAATGAACCTATCCCTTAGTCCAGAAAAATGTGAATTTGTGATGACTGAAGGGACAATGCTAGGTCATACAATTTCTCAGCAAGGATTACAGGTGGATCCCAACAAGATTGCTATCATCCAAAGGGTTCCACCTCCTTAGAAGGTAAGATATGTTTGGAGTTTCCTAGGCTTAGTGGGGTACTATAGAAGATTCATTAAATATTTTAGCAAGCTAGCCTCTCCATTATTTGGTCATTTGGGGAAGGACGTTGAGTTCATGTGGACTGACAACTGTCAAGAGGCTCTGGATGCGTTGAAAAGTAAGTTGGTAACTGCCCCAATCTTGAGAGGTACAAATTTGGCCCTACCTTTCCACATTCACACAGATGACTCGAACAAAGCCATAGGAGCAGCCTTAGGAGAAGTTGAAGAGAAGCTACCATATGCCATATATTTTGTTAGTAAAAACCTGTCCAAGGCAGAACTAAGCTATACCGTAACCGAGAAAGAGCTCTTAGCTATAGTCCATTCCCTAAACAAGTTCAGACACTACATCATTGGTTATCAGACATTCGTACACATTGATCATGCTGCAATTAGATATTTAATGAATAAACCTGATGTAAATGGTTGTATCATTAGATGGTTACTTTTATTACAACAATTTGATTTGACCATTATTGATTAGCTAGGTAAGGAAAATGTTGTTGCTGATTTTCTATCTAGACTAGATTTGTCTGCAGGTGAAGAACGGGTCGTGGACGATCAAATGCCAGATGAACACCTGTTTGCTATTTCAGTACTCTCTCCATGGTTTATTGATATAGCAAATTACTTGGTTTTGGCATAGTTCCCGCCACACCTATCCTCAAAAGAGAAGAGCAAGATCATGAGGAAAAGCGCCCCATTCACATGGATTGGGGGTACTCTATTTAAAATTGGCCCAGATCAGATTTTGAGGTGTTGTGTCAAAGAGGAGGAAGTTTTTGACATCCTCCTCACCTGTCATGATGGGCCCTATGGGGGCCATTTTGTAGCAAAAAGAATTGCCTTCAAAATTCTACAGGTAGGCTACTATTGGCCCACTCTTCATCAAGATGTCAAGAGATACATCAATCGATGTGACCGATGTCAAAGGATGGGAAAGTTGACACCCAGGGATGAAATGCCCCTCCAACCTCACGTGATTTTCAAGCCATTTGAGAAGTGGGGCATGGACTTTGTGGGTCCTATCAACCCTCCTTCAAACCAAAAGTCTTACATAATTGTGTGCATGGAATACCTGACAAAGTGGGTAGAAACAAAGGCAATCAAGGTAGCAACAAAAGAAAAGGTGGCTGAGTTTTTGAGGGAGAATATCTTCTACAAGTTCGGTTACCCAAGAGAGTTAGTCATAGATCAAGGAAGCCAGTTTACTTCTAACCTGATTGAAGACCTGCTCGCTTATCACAGGATCAAGCACAAAACTTCCACCCCTTATCATCCATAAGAAAATGGATAGGTGGAAGTCACTAATAGAGCTTTGGAGGAGATTTTGACTAAAGTGGTGAGCAACAACAGAAAATATTGGGCAGATCGCTTGGTTGAGGCCACCTGGGCCTACAACACTACTTGGAAAACTACAATAGGTGTTACACAAAAATATCGTCACCTTGATTATTTGCAGTCGGTGTAGGCCTATCATTACCTATACCAGCTTCCTAAGCAAGTATTAATCCTCAGCTCTTCGAAACAAGCTTTAGAAATGAGAGAAAGACATCAAAAAGTAATGTAACTCTGGTTCCGCACTTTCTCTTACTTTTGCCTACGGGCCCACACCTTCTGTTCAAGTTATCTGCGTACTTATACGCTCTGTATGTAAAGGGGAGGGTGCATACCCCTATAAAAGTCAAAAGGCGCAATCTTTATTTTAAAAAACTCATCTTGGGTTAATTCTAGAGTTTTCTAGAAGCATTTGTTACGTGGATTGTTCGCTCCAAGTGGTTCATGCATCCCATCATAGGAAGAACTAATCCCTTGTTGAGAGGAGCTATCCCTTTGAAGGAGGACTCTATCCCTTTGGAGGAGGAGCTGGTAACTGATCTCCATTGCACTATAAATTGAGGCATTGGGTCAGTGGCCAGGGAGGTTAGAAGCTGAACTTTTGAGGGTAAATGCTAGTGATATCAAGACTTCCTATTTGAGCTTAAGAGGAGAGATCACATACCTTTTTGGCTTCATTAGGGAGTGAGTGAAGCTTGTCAAAGTAGAGGAGACTTCTTGTTGGACCCTAGGAGGAGTTTGTACAGCGTCAAGGCAAAGGTTGTAAGGTTCTTCTCCTTTGAATTAATACAATCAAGCTCATTTTTCTCAACAAGTATCTCATGTTATTTGTTTCATGGACTCCTTGACTTTCATGTGAATTATGTTTTATAATATTGGATATTCAGGTGCTATTTAGTCGTTTGCCTTGTTTGTGCTTGCAGGTTTGCGACAAAGGAACTTTACTTGGATCAAAGGAGCGAAGGCATCCCCAAACTTGCGTTGGACATGAGGTAGGCCTTAAAACACACTTGTTTCCCATTACTTATAAAGCACATTTAGAGAAAGATAGTGTCTGTTTGGTTTGTTTGTCATTAGGTCTTCATGTTCTAGGAAGGTCTATCTTGTCTGCAAGATCGACTCATTCCACGTGACAAAATGGCGACTCCGCTGGGGACTTGATTGTTTTCCTCGTTTTTCTTTGACTTGAGAAACTTGCCTTTTTGTTTCTATTTTTGGCTTGTTGT